>JAEQBH010003287.1:0-197355 GCA_016808115.1 Tetrastigma voinierianum
GAAGTGAATATAAGGCGTGGCGGGCAATAAAAAATTTGAATCTGGACATGAGAAGAGCTGGCCTTAAAAGACTCCTTGATCCCAGCGAGTTAGAAGAGGCGAGGAATGGCCTTTACTTCAATTCGAAAATTGCAAAGGACAAATTAAAGAAGTGGCATGATCAGCTCATAGCTCGGAAGAACTTCAATAAGGGGACGGAAGTCTGCTCTACGACTTTAAACTCCACGCTTTTTTGAATTAAGCTCAAATCAAGATGGAGTTGGACCATTCATCATTCATCGAGGCATACTGATAGTTCGGTGGAGCACCTTTCGACCGAATGATAATAGAGTGTTCAAAGTTAATGGGCAGAGAGTGAAGCCATATGCTGCACAGCACACTGCAGACATGGAGGAGATTCCCCTCCTTAACCCTCCGTGACCTTCATCAGGCTACTTATGGGTTGGCTTGGTCTCCACTAAGACCAAACTTCCACCCAACCATTTGTTTTTAATTTTTCTTTTCTGTAGAAAATTTGTTTTTAATTTTTGTTTTTATCTCTTAAGATAAAATTTTCTTTTTTCATATTTGGCTTAGTTTTAATTTTTAAATTTGGTTATTTTGCCTAATTTTCATCTTTGTTTTATCCTGCAGGTGAGTTTTGTTGAGGGAGGCATATGCGCAAAATTCGCCTTGATACACAAAGTGCTTGCTTTCGAAAGGTGAGACGAAAACGCACCGTCTTCTCATTCTGGTGAACCAAAAGCCTTTTCGTTTTCCCAATCCTCCTTTTTAAACCCCCGCCCCTTCTCATTTTCATTTTCATTTTCTTTTTGAACTCATCTTGTGCGCTCCTCCCCTTTGGTCCTGTTGCCATCCTCCCATTCTCGATCTGCCCCTCCTCCAAACATGGTGAGAACTATGGGTGGACTTTGGTTTCGGCCCAAGGTGCGGCGATCGACCCTGCCGTCTTGACGCCCCACTGGCCTGCTAGGTGATGACGCCCTGCATCTCCGGCCGCGACCAGTCCAGCGCCCCACGTCGGCTTTACTTGGCGTCTTGCGTGATCATTTTGTACCCGATCAATGTGATGGTGCCACGGCGGCACCAGCTGCGATCCTCCTGCCCATGCGGTATGTCTGAGTGGGTCCTCCCCCTCTCCAAGTCACCCTCGGCCTCCTCGGGGGCCCGCTTCCCAAGCGGGCCCCGGACATCCAACCTAGAAGTCATCGCTCACAGGCCGTGCCTCCGCGGTCGCCACCTCTTAGGACCGTGATCTGACCTCTCCTAATTATCCCTAACCCAGATGATCCGGAGACCATTATTCCATTGCGAGCCAATTCTTTGAAATTCGGATTGTCGTGCCAAGGAGATTCATTATGAGATTTACTATGATCTCCCGGCATTGGCTGCTGACCCTGAGCTTAGAAATTCTATGCGGCTAGTGGATAAGCATTCCTTAGAAGCGGATTTACTCTCGGCGATATTTTTTACCCCAGAGTGGTTTATAGTTTCATCACACCATGACCTCCGGGAGTAGCCTATCAGATATGGTCAGTTTGTGTGGCCGCCCGGGTTCGGAGAGCCACGGAAATATTCTTTGCTACTTTTGGTTTCTGGGATTTGTTCTTGCTAATTAAATTGGATTATAGACGGTGGCCACATCCCTCGCCTCGGGGAGATGGTTGGTTTCTTTCGGGATACGTCGGTCGGTCTATCTGACCGAGCTAGCGGCTTCCCGAACATGCTCCTCATCGATCACATCTTGGTCTGACTGCCAGGATTCGATTACCACGTGTAGGAGAGGATCCATTCTAGAACACAATGCCGGTTCACGAGGATTTTGGTTCGGCCACATTGAGATGATCATGACTTCCTTGTTCCCTTTTGAGGACAAGGTCCATCGCAGGAGTTTACCACGAGCTGAGTCCATCCCTCTGCTACTCACAAGGCTCCTATGCTAGGTCCTTGAGCATATTGCGTTCCCTGCCGAGCCATAGATAGAGCGTCAGCAGATTTATGATGTAGTCATGACTCTTAATCTAG
Organism: Tetrastigma voinierianum; assembly: GCA_016808115.1. Lineage (NCBI taxonomy): Eukaryota > Viridiplantae > Streptophyta > Magnoliopsida > Vitales > Vitaceae > Tetrastigma > Tetrastigma voinierianum. The sequence goes on from JAEQBH010003287.1 coordinate 2,026, forward strand.
CGCGGAGTGTGCCCCGCTATTTTCATCTCTGGCGGATGATGTTGAGGGGCGGTAGTGGGGACCTTCCGCGATTGGCGACCTTCCCATCTTTGTCTTGGGCGAGGGGCTTTGGATCGGCTTCACCTCCCGGTTTGGTCTCACACTCTGGTTAGATGCAATTTGCCTTGGCGCCACATAGATCTACCTTCCTCCCGAGTCTCCAGCTTTGTCACCTCCACGCCCGCCTGCTAACCGTGGGTTCATCCTCCCATGCCCAGTCGCCACCCACGGTATATCCCTATATCACCTCGGGACTTTCTAGCCATCATGGATGCGGTCCATTACATTTTCAGCCCTTACATACCGTTTACAGCACTTCAGGCATCCTTAGCTGAGCGGATGGCACTGTGAGACCGCTCGCATGGAGCCCGACCTCTGCTCGACAAAATCGGGACATTCTACTTCGGATTCAGGATCACACGGGCCTCTGCCGTCCGGCCTCGATTCATACACCGGACCACCACTCACGGACCTTGGCGAGCCGACGCCGTCACTCGGCGGCATCCTAGGGCTTACTTGCGGCAGCGGCTGGCAGCATATGATCTCCTGGCTCTTTCTGGCTAGCCGTCTCGCCCATGGATGAATTATTTCGTATTTGTGCAGGAGGGCGACCGTTCTCTAACTTTCCAATCCACGCCCCATTGCGGACAATCCGATCTTTGGTTAGGGGGGGGAGAGTTAGAAAAGGAAGTGATATTTATTATACTTTTGTTTTGTTTTAGTCTTCCGAACTGCCTTTTTGTCCATTTTGAAAAAGTGTTAGTAAGCGGTAGCCAATAGTAGGCAGTGGGTAGCTTTGTCAAGCTACTATAAAACTTTCAGTTGTTTTTGAAAAATATAGTCACTTTTGTTTTATAATACAGACTATACAACATTATTTATAGTTTTCATTTATAGTAATTTTTTTGTATACTGTCTAGCCTTGTAGTTTGAAGAACTTAAGCTTTGTCCAATTCTGTTGTCGTTAGATTGGTTCCATGCCTAGTTGAGTGGATGATAAGTTTAATTCTTGTTGCTTTTAACCTTTTTCTTCCACCTCTAGCTAACGCCACTTGCGAAGCGCGTGGGTTTCAATGATAGGGTGAAAAGCTGCAGCCTACCTCACCGACTTTGTAAAACCTATCCTAGTTTCGTTGACTGCTTTAATAGGTTAAGGACCCCCATGAAAAGAAAGCCAATGTGTCTTCCAAAAGAAAAAGAAAGAAAAAGAAAAGAAAAATAAAAACGATGCGCAAAGCTTTGCCTTGAAACCCGAGCACGGTTCGAGGGGTTTATGGCGAAAGCCTTTAGAGCCTGGTGCCCTAAGCCAGGCGGGTTGGGAGCCAGGCTTAGTGTTCGCTACGAATTGGATGGGTGGAGTTTAGAAAGTTGTAGGTGCTGGAGTCTCGAAATCATTCGGAGTCTGGGGTGAAACCTTAAGAGTTTGTGGTCGAAATATCCTCATTGCTTGGTGCCCTAAACCTTAACAGGTTGGGAGTCATGTGAATCCAGTTACAAAGGACACTGGTAGAGTGATTCCTCGACATTGCACCCTACAACACAAAAGAATTGTGAAATAAGAGGTGGAGTCTGATCTATTTAGGTTGGTTGTGAGCTAGGTTGGCGGTGCTTTGTTGGGGAAGTACGATTTAGTAGTTTATTGTTGAGAACTGATCAAACAAACACTTAGGTTTTGGAGGAAATCTCTGGTTGATTCACCAAGAAGGAGGCTCTTTTGATACTCAATTTTGTATGTCATTCATTCTCTTGAGATAGTTATTGAAATGAGGTTTGATTGATTCTCGTCGAGGTTAGGCATTACTCATTACAACCTTTTTAAATAACGTTTTATGAACATAATTTTGTTATTGTTTTTATGCGCTCTCTCTTTCTTTCCTTCTTTCATTGCTGGGGACTAGAAATGTGTAGGTTGAGGTGTGATTGGTACCCCAGTGCTATTTTGAACCACATTTAATATAGGTTTTGAGTGCTTTGTGTACTAATCATTCTAATTAACCCGATTGGCATGTTAAGGTCCACTGATATACTCTTTGATGGCATTTTGTGGCTATTTTTGTAGTTTTAACGGGCATTTGATCTGGAATTTTTTCGAGTCAATCCAAGCATAAGGATCCGGGTTGATCCTTAAGTTTGGGAGAGGAAGCGAGGAAGTGCGAGGAAGCTAGGAGCAATTTCGTGAACTGTGTGAATTTCGCGCATGCACGAAAATTCACTCACTATACGAATTTTTCTGCTTGCGCGAAGTTGCCTGCTTCCCATTTTCGGCCCAGAACGACCCGTTCTGTATATTTTCCAATTTTACCTCTAATGTAATCACTTTTGACATGGGTAATTTTGTTTTTCTTCTTTGTAAGGCTATATAGCCATTTTATGTCTTGTTTAAGAGACGTCAGGAAATAGAAAACTGATGCTCTTGTTTTTGGATTTTCCCAGTCTTTCATTCGTCATTTTTCTCACTTTCTCGACCACCAAACACTCCCTTGAGGATGAAAACTCGGGGATGCTTAGTAAACCTAAATCCTTGAAGGAGAATTTGGTGGAATATGGTTGTGGTTAAACGCGGAGTTCTCTATTTTAACACGAGCATTTATTAACATTTATTTTCATGTCTTTTAACTCTAGGTTTAAAAGCCCTTTGATGCATCCTCATAGGCCAATACTTAGCAATCTTTTCGGGTCCAGTGGATGCTTATCATTAGATCCACTGATATCCATTAGTTGTCATTCTGAGCCTACGGAGGGTGGGTGAGGTGTTAGATTCTCGAAGGAACCATAAATGCTCGATGCGTGCTTTTTACATCAAAGGAAAATGTATTAAGGGTTAGTTTTAAAGTTAAATGAAGATCAGGTTCGAAATGACTATATGTCATCTTCCCTGACACGAAATGAACACGAGGACCTCTATATAGCCACATCAGCCCGGTCTAGCAATGATACTTCAAGGATTTCTTTTTAATAGTTTATTTCATTTTATTTCACACTTGCTTTTAATGCATTACTGCCATCGACCTCATTTTTACAAAACTCCTTAATCAGTAAATTCACCATTTTGACATCATAAATCATTTTATGAAGAAAACTATCCTTTGTGTTCGATGGTAAATTACTATCTGTTAATCTTCTGATGGTAGCGAAATTAGGTTATAAATTTTGTTGAGGTCCAGACGCCTCTTGTGGCACGAATTAGGGACCATGAGAGGAATAAAACAAAGAGAGAAAGAACAATTCTCTTCTCGTTTTGGGTGAATCAGGCGGTTGGGGGGGAAATTATTCTAGAGGAAAGTTCAACTTCTCTAGATTTCCTAGTGTTTAGGCCGTCGGATTTCGGTCGAGCGAAGTAAAGTTGTTCTCACGTGGCAAGAGACTCACAGCGTGACATAGGTCTGGGAGTTTGACAAACTCCGAAGGTAGGGTTTTCTCCTACCCAGATTAATCCTGTTTAAGAGCTTTTTAATGCTTTGGGTGGTATGAGGCCATGAGAGGCCGTTTGGTCGATCCACGAAACTTGGGATTTGAAATCACCCAGAAATTGGGACACGTTTTAGACCAGTCAGCGGACTGTTGTGTGGCTTGTGTTATAATTTATACAATAAATTATGGTTTGGGTGTTGTTGGGCCGAAAATTGCCATGGATTTTGGTTCCACAAAGTGGAACCAATGCTTGGTGAGAGGGCTGCCCACGGACAGCCCACTGTATAGATGTGGGACTGTTAAAAACAGTCCGGTTTACTGTTGAATAGAAAAAATGGTCCATGTGTGTTGTAGAAAAATATTACTTAAGATAGATGGCTTGGAGTGTGTATGGAAAGAAATTGTTATGCATGAAAATTTAGTGTGTTAACATGAGTGTTTGAATTATATAAAAATATAATTGTGTGTGAGCCAGTAGAATTGGATTGTTGATTAGCCCATGTGAGCTAATTTTGATGTTGATGATAGGAATCATGCTTATGTGAATTTGTTAATATATGAATGATTGAGATATATTAGCATGTGTTGTATGGAAGTGGCATAATGCATTTCATATGCACCGGGGCAACCTAGAATAATAGGTGTGAGTGCATGAAATGAAAGAAAATGAAAAACGAAAATGGTTATGAAAGTAATTTCAATGGAAGATTTTTCGGAGAATTGGGTTGGGAGATTGTCCAACAATTCACGTCGGAGGAGCTCATGAATTGTTTTAGAGTTATCCAACAACATTCACCCTGAGGGTTGTCTAATAGATTTTAACAAAAATTCACCCTTGGGAAATTAAATTCTAGAGAGAGAAAGTTCAACTTCTAGATTTCCCTTAGTGTTTAACTGGTTTGATTGGTCGAGCCAAGAAGTGTTGTTCTATCGAAAAGGTGGCTACGCTGCAGCATCGATTCTGGGAGTTTCTGACAAACTCCGAAAAGGTAGTTTTCTCCTACTTGAATTAATCCTCGTTTTTAAGAGCTTTTAATGCTTATGGTATAGAGGCCATGAGAGGTCGCTTGATCACCAAACTTGGGACTCAAATGCCGGAATTCGGGGATGCTTTCTGGATGAAATTCACCTGACCGCTTGTGGTTTGCGGTTATACCTTCTTATACAACAAATTATTCGGGGTGCTGTCAAATCAAGCATGGATTTTGGTTCATAAAGTGGAACCAATAATAGGAGGGCTGCCCACCTGACAGCCCATCAGATGGGACCGTTAAAACAAATTCCGCTGGTTTCGTTGGACCAAAAATGGTCCATGTGGTGTTGTAAGAAAAATATCATTAAGATGAATGGCTTGAGTGTGTATGGAAAGAAATTGCTATGTATGAAAATTTAGTGTTAACATGAGTGTTTGAATTATATAAAAATATAATTGTGTGTGAGCCATTAATTGGATTAATGATTAGCCCATGTGAGTTAATTTGATGTTATTGATAAGAATAACAACACGTGGAATTTGTTAATATATGAATGATTGAGATATATTATAATGTGTTGTATGGAGAGATAATACCTTATATACCCGGGCAACCTAGAATAATAGGTTATTTATGAAATGAAAGAAAATGAAAAACTAAAATGGCTATGAAAGTAATTTCATCGAAGATTTTTCTGAGAATCGGGTTTGGGAGATTGTCCAACAATTCACGGCCTGAGGAGCTCAAGAACTGTTTCTGAGAGTTATCCAAAGAAATTCACCCCTGAGGGTTGTCTAATAGATTTGTACTGCACCAATTCTGGGGGGAAATTAAATTCTAGAGAGAGAAAGTTCAACTCTCTCTAGATTTCCTAGTGCTTAGACCGTCTGGATTACTGAGCCAAGAAGTAAGTTGTTCCACGATATGGGCTACGCTGGCACCGATTCCGGGGAGTTTCACAAACTAAAGGTAGGGTTTTCTCCCACGGAATTAACTCTGTTTAAGAGAGCTTTTTAATGCTTGGTGGTATGAGGCCATGAGAGGAGCCGCTGACTACCCGAAACTCGGGACTGAAATGCTGGAAATTTGGGACACGTTTTGACAGGGCCCACTGACCGCTTCAGGTGGAAGCCAGGTTATAATTTATACAATAAATTATGGCCTGGGTGTTGTCGGGCCGGGAAATTGTTATGGATTTTGGTTCCACAAAGGAACTAACAGCGCCAGGAGATGGCGCTCTAATTGACAAACACCCCATCAGAGGTACGGGACCGTTAAAATGGGCCTTGGCGGCTTGTTGGACCGAAAAACGGTCCACATGTGTGTTGTAAGAAAAATATTGCTTAAGATGAAATGGGCTTGGAGGTGCGTGAGAAATTGTTATGCATGAAAATTCTAGTGTGTTAACATATGTTTGAATTATATAAAAATATAATTGTGCGGTGAGCCATTAGAATGATTGTTGATTGTACCCATGTGAGTTATAATTTTAATGTTATTGATGTTAACAAACAACATGAATTTGTTAATATATGAATGATTGAGATATATTAGCATGTGTCAGTATGGAAGTGGCATAATGCATTTATATGCAATCGGGCAACCTAGAATAATAGGGTGTGAGTGCATGAAATGAAAGAAAATGAAAACGAAATGGTTATGAAAGTAATTTCAATGGAAGATTTTTCGAGAATCAGTTTGAGATTGTCCAACAATTCACGTCTGAGAGGAGCTCATGAATGTGTTTCGAGAGTTATCCAAACAAATTCACCTCGGAGGGTCATTTAATAGATTTACCAAATTCACCTCTGGGAAATTAAATTCTAGAGAGAGAAAGTTCAACTTCTCTCTAGATTTCCTAGTGTTTAGACCGTCGGATTTCGTCGAGCCAAGAAGTAAAGTTGTTCTACACAGCATACGCGTAAGTACTGACACTCGGTTTTGACAACTCCAAAGGTGTGGGTTTTCTCCTACTTTGAATTAACTCGCAAGAGCTTTTTAATGCGTTTGGTGGTATGAGGCCATGAGAGGCCGCTTTGATCACCTTCAAACTGACCAAACGCCGGAAATTGGGACACGTTGGGATGAGCCTCCACTAGACCAGGTGGTTGTGTTATACTTATACACAATTTGTTTGGGTGTTGTCACGTAAAATTGTTATGGATTTGTCCCACAAAGTGGAACCACGTTAGGAGGTCACTGACAAAATCTGCATCGTATAGATGTGACTCGCAAACAATTCTGCTTGCTTGTTGGACCGAAAAATGGTCCATGTGTTGTAAGAAAATATTGCTTAAGATGAATGGCTTGGAGTGTGTATGGAAAGAAATTGTTATGCATGAAAATTTAGTGTGTTAACATGAGTGTTTGAATTATATAAAAATATAATTGTGTGTGAGCCATTAGAATTGGATTGTTGATTAGCCCATGTGAGCTAATTTTGATGTTATTGATAAGAATAAATAACATGTGAATTTGTTAATATATGAATGATTGAGATATATTAGCATGTGTTGTATGGAAGTGGCATAATGCATTTCATATGCAAATCTGGCAAACTTTAGAATAATAGGTGTGAGTGCATGAAAATGAAAGCACAGAAAATGAAAACTAAAATATTATGAAAGTAATTTCAATGGAAGATTTTTCTGAGAATCAAGTTGAGATTGTCCAACACCACGCTCTGAGTGAGCTCATGAATTGTTTCGGAGAGTTATCCAACAAATTCACCTCGGAGGGTTGTCTAATAGATTTTACCAAACCCTGGTGAGGTATGTTTTCGAGAACAAATAAAGAGCTTCAATGCCATTTAGGTATGCGTGAGGAGTCAAATGAGGGCTTAAGAAGGGAAAGGGGTGAGTCGTATTTCATCCACATGAGACATTCAATTAGATCATGTATTTGTTTGCAGGCTTTGGTCACATTACATGCACTTAGGGTGGGGAGTAACTCATGTAGGAAATTATCACTACCGCATTGCTCACCTCATAAGGGAACACCACAAGAACAAGAGTGTTCTAAAGATGACGCTCATTAGAGACCGCTTTTGAGAAGAAAGCTGGATTGTGGCTATGATATGTAATTTGTAAAACATGTATTAGAAATTCTAAATTTTAATATATGTTTGTGTTAAGAGCAATGTAATAACTCTCTTGAACTATTGTAATATAGTTGGTTAGATTTTGGTGAGTGTTGATGTATCGGGCCTGCGGCCATTTTTATCACGCATGTCTCATGATACGAGACAATACTGTGTTTTCCGCAGCCACAAGGTTGTCAACGACCCCTGGATTGGGGCGTCACATACTCTAGTTCCAAAATTAAGCCAAATTGCCTAATTTCTTCATTGAACCAACAATTAGAAACCTCAAACCCTTCCTTTATTATAACCATGACAAGACGAACCCTTTATCGTCTGCATGTTCGTGAAAAGAACCTCAAAATGCATAAAGGACAAGATCGAAATGTTATTTTGATTTGAAGGAAAAACAAGAATGAAGGATGGAAAGAAAAGAACAAATGAATGAAAGGAAAGGAATGCAAAGAAGAAGCCAAGATTGTAAATTGTCAAATTGGAATAAGTTTTTGTCTCAGGGTCTTCCTCTTGAACAATTGTCTATAGTGTGTTTCAACACCTAGTACCTAATATCAACTGTATGGAGCCGTTAACCCAGTGCTCTCATTTATGGTGAAAGCCTAAAAAGAAAAACATCATTATTCCTAAAAAACTTTGACAGCAAAGAAAAAGCAAAAGGGCTTTCATCTAAAGGACCGACTTGATAAAGAATGACAATGGAAAATAAATTACCAAGATGAGAGTATGCGCATGGTACATCAACAGTTTCTGTGGGAATATTTATTTTTGACATCGTAGAAAAGAAAGAAAGAATGATAGAGACAAAAATGAAAATAGAAGATTGGAATCTAGGCAATTTCAGCCTAAATTCTCCAATTATCCACTTGTCATTACCCATGCCAAAATTTTATAAGCTCAAAAGACCTAATTGATTCAAGGTCAGACTTGCCTACTATGGAGACTAATATGAAAAAATCAAGCATATGGACTTAAAATGAGAGCAAGAACGCAGTCACCTTAAGATTGTTTCACTTGCCAAGGAGAAAGGGAAAATAAGACCATCACAATGGCCACGTAGATCATGATGAATTGACCGAATCATTACATTCAAATCATTAGGGTTTGTTTGTGACATTAATTGAAAATGTTCCTGGAGTCCAATTGAAAATCAAATTGAAACCATGCTACAACTAACTAGTTTCAATTCAATGATTAAAAAGGATAGTATGTAGAAATAGAAATGTCCATAAAGTAAAGCTAAATTGTTCGAGGACAACAAAATTTTTCTTTTCTTGTGATAAGAAAAACTTTAATTTGGGGGAATTTACGAGTCTTAAACTCATCTATTTTTAATCCATTTCGCTTATTTTAACATATCTAAATTTATTTTATGCAAAATTATGGATTATCTACCAACTTTGTAGGTTTCTAAGTGTGCCTTAATTAAAAGGAGAAAATTCTCATTAAAAAAGAAGAGAAAAGAAAATTGGCAAAGAGTTCATGTCATAGGATAAAGTTTTCAGGGTGTCATGACAAACGTCAAAGCAAATGTGGTTGGCGAAATCAATGGCTACGACAATATTTCATCCGGTCGCAACACAAATGGACCGACATAAGAGCTATGTCGCAACAAAAGATATGTGTCATGATGCAATACGTGTGAATAATGTAACAAGCTCAAGTGAGACAAAGAAAGTTATCATACGCACAAGGTTCATGAATGTCACCAGAAGAACCCTCACATAAAACCTCATGTCGCGACACTAGAAACAGGAAGAAAGCATAATTCAAATTTCACAAGAAATTAAAGAGCACAGTGAAGAAACACTGACAATCGGCTTTATACTGCGACATAATGAAAATTATAAGGCGTAGACCCATGTCGCTGATTGTATTTCAATGCCGCTATTAATCGACATCAGTGTGAACTGGAAGACTAGTGACTCACCGCCAGTAAAATAAAAGAATTCAATGTTGCGACATACTTCAACCTCGAAGAGGTTCGATGCTCATGATAAGACAATCTTAGGTTCACGTTGCATATGGGCTAACACGTATAAACAAGGCTCGTGGACAGACTCTTTCTATGTCACGCAAAGATTCCACCACAAGAAAGAGAGGTCCTTTGTCGCGACATAACAATAAACTGGTCGGACACAAAGATGAGTCGATTACAAAATGTCTTGTCACAACATAAAACTGGGTCACGACAGAAAACATCTACAACACCAAGAGACTATGTCACAACATCAAAATGAAGCTGCAACAAGAAATCAGGTTAAGTGGCGACAATACTCTATCGCAACAGACTTTCCTAGTCGTGATAGGAATGCTTACAATACAAGAAAACATTATTGCAACAAGAACCAACAGAAATGCTGTTGCGACATAAAAGTTAGGTCGCGACACAAATTTGAAGAAGCTGCACATAAACAATGTCACGACAAAATTGTTGATGTCACAACATAATTATCTCCAAAGAAACACACATAAGATCAGTCATGACATAATGATAACTACACTCGTAGGGACAAATTGTTAAAGAGCCAAAGGAAGATTCACGCGATGTAGGAATTTGGTCACGACAAAAATAAATATGTTAAAGAAACACCATCATAACCACATAAACTTTCATGTGGATTTGAATCCAAGAAGGATGGGCTAAGAAAGGTGTCACAATCAGACATCATGTCAGAACAGAGACTTCACGATAAAGAATTAAAACTTGTTGTAGTAACACTTTCGTGTCAAAGCGATGAGTGGGACTCATAGTTTTAATTTTGGGGACCTATAATGTAACCTTGAATTCTAGGTCCAAACTTCCGGGGCTCTATAAATAAAAACAATTGAGAAAGCGAGGTAGCTGGTTTACGGAAGTCCCAGCATCTCGATAGCCGAGGACTTTCTCAGACATATATATATATATTCTTTTATTTTTCTTTCTTCATAGATTAGGATTTAGGCTGTGAATTTCAATTTGTTTACTCGGACTTGAAATGCTGAATCGTTTAGAAGCTCAAGCCGAGCTAAAGTGTTGAAGATCAATTTCACCATCAAGCCAATCTAATGAAGTTCGTATAAAGCCGGAATTACTCTTTCACTGACATAGCTGCATCGAAATTCCTTATCAGTATTTCAATGTTCACTATAATCTAGTGTTCAAGAAACACAACTTCAATTTTGTAGTTAAGATTTGATGTTAGTTATGGTCTTCCTACACAATTGGGAAAGAGATCTCTCGGATTGGAATTTGAGTTTATTTGAATGGAAGTTCATGAAGGAATTGTCTCAACACTCAGTAACTTCTACCCACAAAGGACAAAGACTGGCTCTTATTTCAAGAGGTTCCTCCGAGGACAATGCAGCTTGAGATTCATGAGAGCTCGATGCGCTATCTGGGGCATGATGAATACATTGGAAGAACTAATGAGCTTCCGAAGATTACTTAGATAAATCATAAATTTACCATGGTTTGAGAATTTAATTTCAAGGATTCATCAATTTAATCAATTAGAGATCTCTCCTTGATCTGGAGGAATAATCTTGATCCTGTGTTAACTTAGATCTAATAAAGGAAAGGGAGAACTCTTTCATATCTTAAGGATGAGACATCATTCATCTTGTAGAAATCTGGCAAATGGCCCTATTTGGGAGGCAAGAAATCTGCAGTCATAAGAAATGGGGTATGAAGTATTGGAAAAGAAAATACCTGCATCTTATAAAGACAATTTGTTTGCGCAATCGGGTTTAGATACATGTTTTAAATGAACATAATCGGTTTAATTAGTGAAATGTATGATTAAAGGAGAAATCCAAACTATACTACCTTGCCTTTAACAATTTCTGTATTCCAACTATACATGATAAAATGTATCGAGATTATGTCACAGGAATTAATAATTTCACATTGAAACTTCAAAGGTTTTACTCCCAAAGAATAATCTAGTTCAATCCCCATTTAGTCTAGGATTTTAAATTTTCTTTTATTATAGATGTAGAAATTTAGATAGTAGAATTCTTAATTGTGTTAATGAAAATTATATGAAATGGAAGTTCAATATTGTGAACATGAGTAGTCGTGGTAGTTGAAATCTCTAAATTCTTGTCAACTGGGAAAAGATATCCTGGACTTATAGGTCCACTTTAATATTACTTGTAATGACCGTGCACTTGGCAAAGATATGACTCAAACTAAATCTTCAATAAATTCATACTGATGTTCTCATTTTTATAATGAGCATGTGTTCTATTTGGGTTAATAAGTTTTCGTGCTTTACTAGGGATTAGTTAATAGTCCTTTGGTAAGAGTGATGCAATTGATCTATATACAAAATTTGTTAACAACGGTCCTTAATAATTTCACCTTAAGAAGTCAAAACCTCACACTCTGATCAACTCGTGATACAATTACCGATCCGAGTGCTTCCAAACATTCCCAATGATCCTCATGCTCCTCCTCGGATTAGGAGTAGATCTAAATGTCGTCAACAAAGAACACAACAAACTGATCCAAATAGGGATGGAATGCCCTATGCATGAGATCTATGAATGCTATTGGTGCATTCGTCAACCCGAAGGGCATCACTATGAACTCGAAATGCCCATGCCGCTTCCTAAACGTTGTCTTAGGGATATCAGCCTCCCTAACTCTCAACCGATGATAACCGATGCGAAGATCTATCTTGGAGTAGACTCGCACTCTCTCTCGCTGATCGCAACAAGTCATCAATCCCCAGAATGGATACCACCTCGATCGTAACCCCGCTCGCTTCAGAATTAATTCACAATGTAAGGGTCATTCTTCTTTTGCAAACAACCAAAGTTCCCATGCTGAAGTGCCTTGGTTTAATAAAGACATTGTCCAACAATCCTGCATTGACCTTGAGTTCCCGTAACTCAACCACTGCATCCATGAGAGTCAAGTAGAAATGGGCGACGTACTGTGGTGTAACTCAATAACAGTCTATATCCCTATGCGAGGTAACCTGAGTTCATCCCCGAAGACACATCCTCAAACCAACAAACCACTCGAGGTGGCACCCAAACTCGTCTCACCTCTCGTCCTTCAGTGTGGTAAGGCTTGCTGGGGCCAACCCATCAACTTGTTCATGCCACCCGAGTCAGATACAACTGGCAAGATCAGGCTTATCCCCCCCAAACATAACACACCACTGGCCCCATGCATAGGCCATAACTCTCCTACAATCATAGTCAATGACAACTCAGTGTGCCGTCAACCAGTCCATCCCAAGGATGCATCAAACTCCGACATGTCCATGACCCTTAGATCCACAGTGAGTAGAATCTCAGAGATCTCTAACTCATAATTCCAACATATCTAATCAACACTCACCCTCGTCTTTAGTAAGAATTTACCTTCAACCCCATTTTCCAATATATTTCAACCTTTAAGCCCAAACTTTTCTCACATTATGCAACAATAAACATGAATACAATGCACCCAAATTTAAACAACACTCTTATCAAGAAGTTTGAGAGTTTAAACGTGCACTTCGTATATCATAATCGATTGGGAAGCTTAGTCTGCTTACCAACGTGTATGCCCTCGGGTCCCTCAAAGACCGGGTCTGAGTTCACCTGACCCCGACTCCATGCCCCGGCCCATGTGGCCCATCTTCAAATAGTAGGTGCTCAGGCAACACCCTCAGAATGGTATTGCCTCCGGCCCATGCTCTGGGTAAGGAGGAACAAACCAGCTCACGCATCTCCCCTAATGATCGGAACTGATGTCCAAAATTCTGTGGATCCCAACCCCCAGCGACAACTCCGTCCTCATGTGCCTGCAGTCGATGGCAATGGTGGCATGTCCTCTCGCCCCTCCGCCCAAATAGAACAAACCCCACTGTACTGGTCCTCGATAGCCGCAATTCCGTCCCTTGAAACTCGAATATAATCCTTCTACTTCTTTCCTAATTAGTTATATTGATTCTCTCTTTGTAAAACCCGATAAATTCTAGTTTTCTTCAAAAAGCGGCAAAATGGTAATTTCGATAAACTGAAAATTTTCTAGATCTCATGACGAAACTAGACTCATTGAATCATTCGAAATCTAAATTTAACACATCGAATTACGAGATAGCTCCGAATTTCATCGATTTTGAGACACACCAGTGCAAAATGTCCCATGATACCATGAGAGTGATGACGTGATAAAAGTCACCAACTACATGTACCCATGTGACACATGTCGATGGGATTAGTTAGAGGATTAGAAATAAATGGCTTGCATTAAGCCAATGTCGAAAAGGTCTTTAAGTCAAATTAAAGGCAAGTATAACAATTAAAGAAAATAATAAAAGCAGGCAAAGACTTCATCTTCCACTTGTTTTTGCAGTAAAACGAAAAGTGAGGGGGAGAATGTGGGGCTCATCGAGAGAAAGTAAAATTCTCTCTAGATTTCTACGCTTGACCGCCATTCGAGCAAGAAGCAAAGTCGATTCACATACGGGTCACGTATTGATTTTCCAGGAGTCTCGACAACCCAAGGTAGGGATCTTTCCTACTTGTTTTATCTTTCACAAGAGCCATGTGAATGGATAGATGTTCAACACACAGGTGTTTCTCTCCAACGATCAGGGATTGAGGAGAAACTCCCTATGGTGGCCTCGTGAATAGTGCTTAACCTGTGGCTTCACCGCTCAACGTGATATGTCACAAGGATTTTTGTGTGGTTCAAAGTATTCAAAATGAATCAAGCTGACTACATCAGCCATGTGAGCTTTAATTTTGTGTTATTGTTGTAAATTGAATAACATGATTGATGTGAGTTAATTTTGTTAATACATGACGTAGAATATATTAAGATGAATCGCTTGAATCGTATACAGCATTCCATACGCATCAAACTTAGAACGATAGGAGTGCAAATGACATGAAAATAAAAGAAAAGTGAAAATGGTTATGAAAGGAATTCCAAGGAAGATTCCTCCTGCTGGATTGCCTCGAGAGTGGTCCAACGCTCATCCTGAGATGACCTAAGGACTGCTCTCTAAAAATGATCCATGAACCGCCTCTGAGGGTAGTGTCCAATTATACTTACCGGAACTCGATAGCTGTGTTTTCAAGAACAAAAATATTTTGTTTGAAACGTATGTTTTCCTGATCAGCTAGTGATAGTGAGGAGCTCCAGGATTCACTCGAGGACATGGGATTGCATACGCAGATATCCAAAGTAGATCGTATTCACTGGTGTGTGTTCGTCATAATGCATGTGCACTTATAAGGGGAGTAACTCACGTAGAAATTATCACTACCGGCATTGCTCACCCCGTCGAGGATCATTATTTCAGTACTGTGGAGTGTATGTGGAGGACTCCGCTTCACTTAGAGGCCACGCTTTTAGAAGAAAGCCTGACAATTTTCAAAATCATTTTGTATAACATGCATTAAAACTTTAAATTTCGATATATGTTTTGTTAAGAGTAATGTAATAACTCTTAAACTATTGTTATTTAGTTGATGTATTCTTTGATGAGTATATTGATGTATGGGCCTAAGGGCCATTTTACTATGTATAGTCCCATAATATGAGACATGTGTATTCCGGTTGTGTCGACTGGTTGAGTTGAATGAGACACTCGAGGATCATGGCCACACTCTTGAAGTATCAGACCCATATCCCGACGCCCGTATGTCATCTACTCTTTTTAACGGCTGGGTCTGCCCCCGACCATCGAGTTCCCTCTTCCATGTGATGTCGAGGATGATGTGCCCGAAAAACCTCGAGGCTATTTTCCCTCCCCGGCCCACCCATCGCACTATCCAGATAGCAGCCAACACTCTCGCCTACAATAATGGCAACAACACTTCTATAGCTCTATGGAAAGGCATGGATCAAACACAGTGGCTGGCCGACTATTGTCCCATGGACGACCTCTACGTCCTCTTCCTCGATTTGCCATCTACACAAGTAAAATATAAAATTGAGATTTCTTTTCTTGTCTAACTATTGGTGTATGTGCCTGATTAGTGCCTAAAAAGTGCTATTTTGAACCCTATTTATTATAGGTTTTGAGTGCTTTTTTGTAATTAATCATTGTAATTCGTTCCACTTACACATTAAGGTCCCTACATATACCTGATCGCATTTTGTGGCAAATTTTGCGCTTTTGCAAGCTTAATCGTACAAAATTGTCGAGGCCGATCCGAGCATCAAGAATTCAAATCAAACTCAACATTGCGCATCAAACATCGGCAAAGAAGAAAGTAAAATGCGAAGAAAACACCACTCCAGAAAGCTCTCCCGGGTGAGCACTGCCTCGCCTCCCATGACTGCATCCCGCAACCCCGTCTCCCCGGCGATTTCACGCACCTTTTTTCGCATACCCCGGTTTTTCTCTCCTTTTTCTACCCTTGTTTTATCCACTTTTATAGTTTTGATTGATCGTATTTTGGTTTGTAAGGCTACATAAGCCATTTTGATACACCGCTGAATGACATTTTTTGTCAGGAATAATAAAGTTGGGCTCGCTTCCCTCCCTGCTTTTTCTCGCTTTCATTTTCTCCTCTTTTCTTTGTTAGAGCAAACACCTCCATATGATGACAACTCGAGGATGAGCTGCTTAAACCTCTTCCTCCTTGAAGAGGAAGGCTGGCCAGTGGCAACGATCTTAAGGTAACCTCTGCCCTCCGTTACGCAGAACATTTTTTCATTTTGGTTCCCAAATTGGTAACTCCAGTTGCTGATGTACTTTTCGTCAATACTTGGCAAGTTTTTGGTGGTCTGTATTCTGAAAATGATACACGATGCGTCTCATTAGTTGCTTCACGAGCCACCGGGAGGTGTAAGTTAAGGGCTGGATTTCAACTTTGTGTTAAATCCACTTCAAGCATGCTTTCCCACGTGTATTCGCAAGCTTTTTAGATTCAATGGTGATACTTTCACTAGATTCACTGACAAACAATTAGCTGGTTTCCTTATTAGTTAATAAGGGTAGGTTTTTGAGACATTTTCATCAAGGAACCATAAATGTTAAATAAATGCTTATCAAAAGGAAAATTATTGTATTTAGTTTTCAAAGTTAAATGAAGATCCTGGCTCGAGATGACTATATGTCATCCTCCTCAACGCGAGGAAAAGATCCCGGGAACCTCGCTACCCTAGGAACCCAAACTCTGCGACGCCTAACTATTCAAGGAGTTCTATTTACATTTTATTTTATTTTATTTTCGCTTATAAACCCACCAACCCATCAAGTGATCACCACCTTTAAAATCCAAATTTAATTCACCATTTTGACTTCACTCAACCATTCAGATTTAATAAAACACATCCCTCAGTTCACTTAGACTACTATGTCAGGTTTGATCACATTTTAAGTAGGAGGAACATAGGGAAACAACGTTGATTCCGCCATCTTACCGTGGCACGAATCAAATGAGGCCAAGTGTCGGATGGTGCCTAAGTGCATTTGACGACCTGTGGAACACTTGTGATCCTCATCACAAGTTTTGGTGAATTTCTTTTATATTTCACTGTCATTTTCTTTTAGTTTCATTGAAAAAAAAAAAACAAGCCGCAGGATTATTTCCTGTGTTTGGTTTGTCGCTCTGCTTTTACAGTAGGTTCTTATTCTAGCCAATAGATATTGTAAATCAAGATCATCCACCTGACCCAACGAACAAAAGTGATGCATGGTCGCATGCGGGTGGGAACTTAAGCATATATATCTACGAGGGATTACAGAACTGGCCATGCAAAGTCAAATTAACCCGTGGAGAGAATCCAAATGAATATAGTCCAATAGGACTATAGAGACTAATGGATAGTGCACTGCCTATAATACGTTCCCTTTAACTTATATACTCCGCTTCTCTGACATTTTACCCTTCAACTTCCTTCAAAGAAGAACAACCACCACCCATTATCCCCTCATAACAAGCCATCCTCGAATTTGGAGCAAACAAGTGACACCCCACAGAGGATAATGTATAAAGAATGTTCAAAGCACAGTGGAATTGAGACAAAGGAGAGCTCCTAAACAAGGAATTGGGAGTGAACCCAAAGCGAAATTGATCAAAAATTGGACATCCTGCAGGAATCCATCTCAAAGCTCACCAATCAATTTGTTCAAAAAAGCGGGAAGAAAGTCTGTGAGGATGAGTGTAAATGGAACACCAGTGAGCAAGTTCAACTCCAAATTTCAGAAGAATTGAAAACAATCGCAGAAGCTCTTCGAGGAACCGTAGGATGCCCCCCGAATCAAGTGTTAATTTTCGTCTCGACAAGAAAAGAACAAATCATCATTTGATGATCGAGGAGGGCGCTGGGTATATGCAGGGAAAGATCCACAAAACTTACCTTCAACCAATCTCTTGAAATCGAACCCCACCGCCACCGCCTCCCACCCACCAAATGCCCACGCCGCACTCTCCACCGGGACAAGGGCATATCTTCCTTCACTCCGCGTATCACAACCAACATCCGAAAGACCAGCTCCTAAAGGTAAGTCTAACCCATCACCGCATGCCAGCAAAACTTCAAGAGCTTAGTGTCTCAGACATAAGCCTGCTACTACATCAAAGGCACAAACAAAATGGCTTATACTTGCAGATGGTATACTGTTTAGCTGTGTCTGTTTCGATTGGAGCATCCCAACTCTATGATTTCTAAGCTCCTCCCCACTTTTGCTTTTAATGTTTTCTGTCTTATTTTATTTTATTGTATTTATTTTACTTCGGCATTTTTTTCTTCTTAGGTTTTATCTTAATTTCGAAGTTAATTTATGTTTTTAAGTTAATTTTTCTTTATGCAATTTTTCCTAATTTTTCTTTGTGTTAATTTTGCGCCATAGTAAAATTTTCAAAGCATAAACAAATTTTGAAACCTAGAATGAAGAAACCAACAATAGAGGCAAAATTTTTTTCGTGAACATAGAAGGAACTTTTCGTGAATTGTATGCTAAATTTAAAATTCATTATATAGCAAAATCAAGTAGTGGGCTCATAATAAATTTCGCTAGACTAGCGAAAAATTTTGTGTCATAGTTAAATTGAAAATTCTCATGAATCGTAAATTTTCGGCTTAGTTAGCTAAATTTCGCTAGCCTAATAATGCCATAGCGAATTTCGCTAGATAGCGGAATTTCGCCAGATAGCTGAAATGACGCCATGATTACGAAATTTCAGTATCCCAGCCGAAATTTTCGCAATCCTAAAGCAAAATTTTCGCATGTCTACGCTGACCTCCAATTTTGTTTCGCTTATAACTTTTTTCTATCCGAACCTGCTAGGCTGCCTGCGGTACCGTTTGGAAAGCTTAGAGAGTGTAGAACTAAATATGGCCAGAAAGAACATTTTGAGATTATTATAAAGTGTAATTTTAAAAATTCTCCAACTTCACACAATTTTTTTCCCCTTTCTTTCCCTCCTAACTTGTTTATTTGAAGCCCAAAATGTGAGTGAATAAGGTGTCGAGGAAAGCTTGGCAGAGTGTTTCCTATCCAGCAAATGATCGTATCTCACTTGGTTAGAGGTAACACTTCCTTCTCTAATTCTTCAATCCTGGTTCTATTTCGATTAATCGAGATGTTCGTTTGGGAGAGTTAGCAAAGGAAGTGGCTTTACTTGCGTTTTGTTATTATTTTGTGTAAGACCATTTTGTGATGTTCAAAGGGCTTGTTTGGTCCCTTTCTATAAAGTTTTCTCATATACTTTACAGCCTTACTTTTCAAAATTTAGTCTGCTTTTTGCAACCAAAATTTTTCAGGGTTTTGCTAACCCGTGGTTTGAAAAAATCAAGCTTTGCCTAATTCTATTGATGTTAGATTGGTTCCAAGGATTATTTAGGAAATGATTAGTTGAATTCTTATTAGATTTCTAATCTTTTCTTCCACTCCTACTAACCACACACGAGCACATTAGATTTCAATGATAGTATCAAAATCGGCGCGAACCTCCTTTTACTTGCATAACCTACCCTAGTTTCATCGACCGCCTTAATAGTTAAGGACCCCAGGAAAAGAAAAATAAATGAAAAGAAAAGAAAAGAAAAGAAAAAGAAAAGAAAAGAATAAATATTGGGTAATGCTTTTTCCTTGAAACCCGAGCACCTGGCCCGAGGGGTATATGGTGAAGCTTTTAAAACCTCGGTGCCCTAAACCTCACTCCCAGAGTCACCGACTTAGTGTCTGCTATATGGGTGGATGGGTGGAGTTTAGCAAGCCAGGTGCTGGAGTCTCGAAATCATTCAAGTCCGGTGGTGAAACTCCGAAGAGTTTGCGGGCTCAAAGATCCCTATGACTCTGGTGCCCTGCTTCAATTACCGGGAGTCACCTAAGAGATCCCTCGGCTACAATGACTGGGTGAGGCTCATTTCAAGATCGCACCCTACAACACAAAAAAAGAATTATGGAATAAAGAGGTGGGTCCTGATCTATTTAGGTTGGTTAGTATGCCAGGTCGTAGTAGCTTAGAGTCGGGGGAGAGTGTAATTTAGCAAATATCGTTGAGAGCCGATAAAATAAACACTTAGATTTTGGTGGAAGTTTTTGGTTGATTCGCCAAGAAGGAGGCTCTTTTAATACTCAATTTTGTATGGCATTCATTCTCTCATGATTGTTATTGGACACGGCATTGATTATTCTTACTTAGGGTTAGGCATTACTCATTCACAACCTTTTGTGAACGCGGTTTGTTATAGTTTTATATGTATTTTATTATTTTTTCTTTCGAGATTGCTAAGGGACTAGCAATGTGTAGGTTGGGGTGTGATTAATGCCTGCAAGTGCTATTAACCCTATTTATTATGTGAATGGAGTGCGCTTTTGTGTACTAATAATTGTAATTAACCCAATTTTACACATTAAGGTCCTTATTATATCGATCGCATTTTGTAAAATTCTTGCGCGCTATGGTTAATCATACAAAATTGTCGAGCC
This sequence comes from Tetrastigma voinierianum, assembly GCA_016808115.1. Classification (NCBI taxonomy): domain Eukaryota; kingdom Viridiplantae; phylum Streptophyta; class Magnoliopsida; order Vitales; family Vitaceae; genus Tetrastigma; species Tetrastigma voinierianum. Next base: position 22,425 of record JAEQBH010003287.1, read on the forward strand.
GATCCGAGCACAAGAATTCAAATCAAACCAACATTGCAGATCAAAGATCGTGGGCGAGCAAGAGAAAATGTGAAGAAAAACACCATTGCAGGAAAGCTTCTCCTGTGAGCACTGCTCGCTCCTGACTGCACCCCGCAACCCCTATTCTCCTCAAGATTTCACGCACCTGCTTTTGCTACAATTTTGGTTTTTCCTTTCACCCTTTGTTTTATCCACTTATGTTGATTTGGATTGTATTTCACTTTGGTTTGTAAGGCTACATAAGCCATTTGATACAATCGGTTGAACGACGGATTTTTTGTCAGAATGTGTTAGGCCCGCTCTCCCTGCTTTTCTCGCTCTATTTTCTCTCCTCTCTTTGTCAGCCAAACACCCTCCAAGGATGACAACTCGAGGATGAGCTGCCAAAACCTCTTTCCTCCTTAAGAGAAAGCGCCACAGAGCAACGATCTTAAGGCCCTTGGTCTCTGTTAATGCAGCAGATTTTTCCATTTTTGGTTCTAAATTTGCAACCCTAGGTTTAAAGCTTTTTTCGATGCACTTTCTCACAATACTTGGCAAGCTTGTAAGGTTCAAAGTATTCTTAGCATTAGATACACCTGATATCCATTATTACTTTACGAGCCACCTGAGTAGAAGTTAAGGGTTGGATTTCAACTTTTAGGTTAAAATCTCTTAAGTATGCTTTCCTAATGTGTATTTGGCAAGCTTTTAGGCTAATGGATACTTTCACTGATTCACTGGATGCCTAATTAGTTGCCCTTTATTAGTTGTCAAGGGTAGGTTTGAGACATGTTTTCATTGAAGGAACCATAAATGTTAAATAAATGCTTTGTATCAAAAGGAAAAATTATTAGGGTTTAGTTTTTCAAAGTTAAATGAAGATCCTATTCGTGAGACGACTATATGTCATCCTCCTCAATTCGAGAGGATCCTGGAACCTCGTATGAAACCAACCTCAAGAAATGCCTAACAATTCAAGGAGTTCTATTTTACATTTTATTTTATTCATTTTCAGCTTGCAACGCACCAACCCAATCGTTTTTACTTCTCACCACCTTAAAATCCAAATTTAATTCACCATTTTTTGACTTCACTCAAATCATTTTGTACGAAGAAAACCCATCCCTGTGTTCGACTCTAGACCACTATGCTGCAGTAACTTGACTACGGCAGTAGGAGGAACATAGGAAACAAATTTAGTTGATTCCACTCACCCTACCGTGGCACGAATCAGTGCCATTACTAATAGACCTCACCTCCCAAACTATCACGTCCTTCTTGTTTTTCGAACCCCTAAGGTTATGTTTTCTAACCTTAGTGTTCATCTTTTCCTATATACATTCTTCCATGCTTATAATTCACGCAATTTAGAAACACAATCACACAATAATGCAACATGTTAAGCACAAAACACACAACACACAACAATATAATCATACCCCATCCGTATTCAATGCAGCAGAGCCTGTCCCCTCTCTCTTCTTCTTCCGCTTTACAGTTCTTCCATGGTCCATCCGTCTATTATCCTCAATATACATCCCTTTATAGGGATTCATTCATTCACATTTAAATCTAAAATATGAAAATAAAATGCTTAATTATAGTCCATAAGAGTCCGATCACGGCCCTCTTACCATAATTACATATCCGAATATTTATATAATAGTCCTAAAATAATTTAATTACAATTCTTTTATACAAAATAATTTATGGGTAATATTAAGGCAGCCACATTAATCTGGGCCCCTTCTATAATCACGACTGCTGTGAAAGGCCGTTTCTCCCGTACACCCTCTACTTGAAAGGGGGTCCCACAGAGGTGAGCAATGGCCGTGAAAAATTTTCTACAAGGGCTACTTCTCGCCTAAATGCACATGCACAGTATATGCACAAAACATCAAATCATATTTCATATAAATAATGCAATCCTATATGGAATGTTTTGTGTCATGCATGAGATGAGACTCCTTATGCCCACAACCCGAGTCCCAACTAACTCTCACACTTGCAACGCCAAGTGTGGGAAGTTCAATCATTGGTGTTTCACCCATGACTTTAAACCACTGACAACCCTCCACTTAACACTTATCAAATCTCGTGTGTTTCCGTGGGTGGTGAATTTTCGGGGTCTCACTGCAGGCTTCACACGCCTTCCGACACTTTCGCCGGACTCATATGTCTAACCGAGAATAAAATTTTGGTCTTTCACCCTAGGGGGGATCTGCCCCATCTTGCTTCACCCAAACACACATGATTTAGTATTATTATTGTTTTACACAACCGTTAGTCTTGATTTTAGACGTTGTCCCATTTTCGAGATCACCACACATTCACCAAGAATGGTGAATAACCAACACCATGCACACACACTCGACTCGACGTGATGTGACCATGCAAATGAAATGCAATCATGCCATTTCATGCAATGTCATGCTACATGCACAATAAGAGCTACATGTAACATATATAAACTTCGGATAATTATATTTCTTACATATAATTTCCATTTATCAAAATTTCTATGTTAATACGTCAAAAAAGTATATAGAAACATTATTTTTACACACAACAACATGTTATTTAATTTTCCAACAATAACACACAAATGGCTCCAAATTCTGAATTCATAAAACAAGACACCTTCGTCCCTTCACTATTCACACGAATTCATCGTGGATACCAAAACACACCACAAACCCGAGGACATCACCCTGTGATTAAACCAACTTTGACGATACCGACTACCGTAAAATAAATTTCAAAATCCTCGTCTGCATCGGGCCCAAAATAGCCCCAAAATTTTGCTTGATAGTCCTCAGAATAATCCCAAAAAAATTCCAAAAATCTTTACACTGGCCCTAAAAATTTTAGACCTAAATTTACAAATTTTCTTAGAAACCTCAAGCTATTAAATGGCCTTAGGTTAGAAACAACCCAAGTAGAAAATTCCTTACCTCATAAAAAGTTTGATGAAACTCCAAGATTTTCGTACTCCACGCTAGCCTACCATGAATCAACTTTTCATTTCATTAAAAACCCACTGCTCGATTTCCGTAGAGCCAGAGATAAGCCAAATTTTTTTCCCTTCTCTCTCTCAATTCTCTCTCGCTCCTCACTATCCCTGCCGTTTCCTTTCCTTACTTTTGACTTTACCTTATTTATTTTATTTTTTTATATTTGGACAAGGCTCACATTGCCTATGTGTCCATCTCTCATTCTGGTCCGTCATTCGAAACAATTTATTTATTTTCATTTCAATTTATTATAAATGAACTTAGCTCAAGCCATTTCCTAACTTACGAGATTTTTGTAAAAATCTAGTCCCTAGAGTCACTAGCAACTTCTCACCCACAGAAAATCAGACAAAATTCGTTTTTTGTTCGCACTGACGGAATTTTTCCTGGTCACTAGATTTCACGGATGAATTTAATCCATAGCCAAGCCACACGAGATCTAGAGAATTTTCAGGGCTTCCCAACCATTCCCAGCAATTTATTGTTATTATTATCATTTTTCCATTTTTGAAAATTTGTAATTTTCCCTGCTTATGTTTACAACGCAGACGCCTACGCCTTTTCGACATTTTTGGCAATGTGCTTTTACCACGAAGTGATCATGTCTAACCTCTTTCACACGGGCTCCTTTTACCTGGGGATCTACCCTAACTTGCATGCCCAACACACATATTTTTCATTTTCAAAACCGTGTGACTCATTTTGGACGTTGTCCCATGTTACCGAGCCCACCATCGAACACCAAACACAGTGTCGATCTCTACCATGCACTCACACCCATGTCATGTGATGTCCTAGTTCATAATGCAATGCAATCATGCCATTGCTCATTCATACCATGCTACATATTTGATGAGTGCTATATGTGCATGCCTACTCATGCATAATTACCCATGCATCATTTAGACATTTATATCAAAAAGCATACAAACAACAAAAATATCATACAATTCGTGCCATCATATCAATCAATACACGCATATATTGACATCAAAAGTCACTTCACCGAAGTAATGATATCCATCAACCCTAAAGCAAATCGTATAAGACATGTCCACAACTAGCCTTCACAATAAGCCATGTCATGGCCTTATTCATACGAGCACATCCCAAACCAAACCATTAGAACACACAATTTGACTTCCATTAATAATTTCAACCAAGTATATCACCTAATTCAAACAATGATATACTACAATCATATACCAATCGTGGCAAAATCGGACACAAATCATTAAACGTTCTATGTCAGAGAAATGCTAGAAAATGGACCATAACTTGAGCTATGTGAGGTCCGATTCAGATTCAAAAGTTTTTCCAACATCACGCCTTGATAGGATACATGTTCTCGAAGGATGCTAGTCCAAATTCATTTTTTCAGCCGAAATCAGTCCCAAAAACCCGACAATAGTTCTACAAAATAAGTAAATGAGTAAGTCTGGAACCTAATTTATAACTGGAAGTTATAGTGGTCCGATTTGGGTGATCCAAAAGCCTAACATCAATTTATCAGATAGGGCTAAAATTTCCTTGAAGAATAATAGTCCAAATTCTTCCTTGTCCTAACCAAAAATCAGCCCCGAAAACTGGACATCATATAGGGTCAAAACATGGCACTATTCCCATAACCCATTATTTTGCCAAACAAAGAATTTAGGGGACAAAAACTACAAACACACAACAAACCCAAGAAATCAGTCAGTCCCGGACCAAACCAATCTTCAAACATACCTCGATCGCCCGAAAGCGCTTCCTCAAACATTCCAACATTCACTCCCAAAAATTTTGGGCTGAAGTACACGACCACTCACGACCCCAAAGAAAACCCATGACATTAACGGCTTCAAATAGAAATAACTTTAGTAGGAAGAAACCCCTACCTCTTAAGGCGTAGAACAAGCTCTAGGAAGTCTTGTGGGCACTTCCTAAACTCGAAACCTTCAACTTCCCGAAAATCCGAAATCTGGAATTGCGTCGAAACTCATTGATTTTGGTGCCCACATGTAGCCCTCTCCAAGTAGATGAGATTTAACTCTTCGCCCGATGAGATCCAACCACCCGATCTCTGTAGATCGTAGAGAGAAGGTAGAACCCATTTTCCCTCTCTCTCTCCTCTCCTCTCCTTTTCTCCGTTTTTCTCTCTTTTTTTTTCCTTTCTTTTCTTTTTGTTTTCTTTTTAACTGATTCGTTTGGGCCAAGTAGGTTGTTCCGGAATCAACAATATTTATAAACTGTAAATAACTCTACCGGGAGCATAAGAAAGCTATCAAGTAGATAGTGCTCTAAGGTCGAACACTGGGATGGGCCTTTTCTTTCTTCGCGGGAAGAAGAGTCAGCAGTTGTTGAAAATAGTTGTTTCTAGTTGGATTGGGTCTGGTGGAAAACAAAGCAGGGCAGTCATTTGAAAACCGGAAATAAAATTGGATGTAAGAAGGTTATAAATTTTCAGTCCCAGCCATTAGGCTTAGGTTCTAAGTTAACCGACATGTCCCCAGTCTCTTTTTCCTCAAGGCAGGAGCAATGACATATAGTCATTTCCCGAACCGGATCTTCGTTTAGCTTTAAAACCTAAACCCTAAAAGTTTTCCTCTTGAAAGATGGCATTTAATGAGCATAAATGCTCCCAAACAATGAGAACACACCTCCTAAACCTACCTTCAATAACTAATTGAGATAACTAATCGGGCATCTGATCTAGTGATAAGTATCCACCGAACCCAAAAAGCTTGCCAAATACACGTTAGGGAGAGCATGCTTAAGAGATTTTAACCTAAGGTGAGAAGCAGGAGCACAAATACCAAAAAATACTCACTTGAAAAGAAAGAGAACATGCAGCTTGCCTCAAAACCAACACCCAGTGGCCTTCCCCTTCAAGGATGAGGGGTTTTAGCCGAGCATCCCTTGATTTGTCATCATCAAGGGGTGTTTGGCTAGTGAGAAAGTGCAAGAAAGTGAAGGCAAAGGAGAGAAAATCACAAACCAGTAGAGGGAGAGGAAGCTTCGTGCCAAATGTTCTTGATTGATTGATGGAGTGAAAAGCTGATTTGATTTACAAGCAAGATTGAGCTTATATAGGTGCTCAGTATAAGGAAATTACAACAATGTATAAAGGAACCATAATTACATCAAGGGCAAAGATGTACAATTTGAAACAAAAAGCGGGTAAAAAAGAAGTCAACAGCAGGTGCAGAGGAGAAGTGTTGCGAAATTTCGCAACCTGCGAAATTTGCAGGTTGCGAACTTTCGCAACCCTGCAAAACTTTCATTGAGTTTTCCTTCTCTTCAGCATTTTGTGCTCCAATTTTCCTCTAGTTCGATCATGCATCTTTGAACTCGGCTCGGGTTCGTCATGTTTGAATCGGATTGAAGATAATGAGGTATTTGTCCTGCAAAACTACAACAATAGAGCTACAAAATATGATCAGTAGCAAAGTCGGGTACTCAATGCATCAATTGAGTTATTTAAGTTGATTAGTACACAAAAAAGTGCTTAAAACCTGTAATAAATAGGGCTCAAAATAGAACTATTTAGCTACTAATCACTCCCCCCAACCGACGCATTTCTAGTCCCTTAGCAATGAGAAAAAGAAGGAAGATCATGCTGGCTATGAGTATACCAAAAGGGACAGTCTTTTCAAAAAGTGTGTGTGTAAGTGAGGCCTTACCTTCAGTATGAAAAATTGGGACTCTATACAAAAACCAGCTTGGGAGAATAAATGCCATACAGGGACAAGTTTAGAGCAGTGTTCATTTCAAGGAAATCAACCTGAACTTCCACTAAAATCTAAGTGTTTAGGTGATCAGTTTTTACTAATAAGTCGCTGCTTTACTTTCTCCCAAACTGCTACTCGCCAATGCCTTAGACTCCGTCAAATCCCAAATAGATTCAGCCCACTCTTATTTCACACTTCTATTGTATTGTAGGGGTGTACGTCGAGAACTCGACTTCACCAAAGTCCATGTAACGGGGATCCATCGATGACTGCCAACCAACTAAGGTTTAGGGCATCAAGTCAAAAGGATCTTTCAACCACTAACTCTATAGGTTTCACCCCGGACTTCGAATGATTTCCCTCGGTGAATCCAAAGACTCACAACTCGCTTAAACTCCACCCATCCTCCCATGTAGCGAGCACTAAGCCTGGCTCCCAACCGCCTGGTTTAGGGCACCGTATTTTAAAGGTTTTTAGCCATATACCCTCGACCATGCTCGGTTTCCCAATGCAAAGCACCCGCTTTCGATTCTCCTCTTTTTCTTTTTCTTTGTCTTTCTTTTTGAAGACATATTGGCCTCTTTCAGGAACTTTAACCCCACATAGGTTAACAACTAAGCTAAGCCAACTTTTCAAAGTAAGAGGGCAGGTATGCGCATTCTCACCCTATGGACGAAAAACGATGTGCACCGTGTGGCTAGATAATGGTGGAAGACAAGGGTTGATTACCGTATCTTCAACCGACAAACAACTCAATCACATGGAACTAGTCTAGCATTGATGGTAGCATACGTTAAGCCAACTTTCACTGCATGTGAGTGCATAACTTTTCATAAAATATAGGCAAAATGAGATGCAAAAGGGTAGAAAAATAGAGTTTTATTATATATATATATATATATATATATATATATATATATATATATATATATATAAAGGTGTATTTCATAAAATTTTCAGGTTTTGCAAAAAGAAGTAAACAACAAGCCTCTAAATATACAAAATGGGCTTTGCTAGGCATGTGGTACAAGAAAAACTGTAATCAGCAGTATGAAATTCACTTCCAACACTAACTCTCCCCAATCAAGTATGCCATCATCTGCAATGGGGTGTAGGTCGGAAAGTTAGTGGAGGGGCGGTACCTCCGCCGGTGGTTGACAAGAATCATCCTCACCGACAGCCGAGGTGTCGCCAAGGGAGTGGCTGGCATCTGCCAACAGAAATAAAAACAAATCAACCAACTGTTCGCAATAAGATTATTAACAAAACTAAAACTTAAACAAGACTAAGCAATTAAATTAGTGGCTTATGAGATACTGCAGAAGCCACTCCCAAATGTGTAGCCTAAGGGTCTCATGGAGGGTTCAGGAGGAGAATCTCCTCCCTGTCTGCAGTCTACTACGCAAAATAAGGCTTCACTCTCTGTCCATTGACCTTGAACACTCTATTATCATTTGGATTGAGCAGGTCTACTGAACCATTGGGGTATGCTTGATGAACGATGAATGGTCCGATCCATCTTGATTTGAGCTGTCTCGAAAAAAAGGTGGAGCTCGAGTCATGTAGTAGGACTTGTCCCCAGTTGAAGTGTTTTTCCGTGCTATGATTGATCATGCCACTTCTTTAATTTGTCCTTCGCAATTTTCGAATTGAAGTAGGCATCATTCCTAAGCTCCTCTAACTCATTGAGATCAAGGAGTCTTTTAAGGCCAGCTCTTCCCATGTCCAGATTCAATTTTTTAATTGCCCACCTTGCCTTATATTCAATTTCCACCGGCAGGTGGCATGCCTTGCCATAAACTAGGTGATAGGGGGACATTCCAAGAATGGTCTTGTATGTTGTTCTGTATGCCCACAAGGAATCTAGAATCTTGAGAGACCAATCCTTTCTGTTCGAGTTCACCACTTTCATCAATATAGTCTTGATTTCCCTATTGGCTAGCTCTACTTGGCCACTGGTTTGAGGATGATAAGGGGTGGCCACTTTGTGCTTGACATCATACTTGGATAGGAGATTCTCAAAAGGTTTGTTAAATTGAACCCTCCATCACCGATTATGGCTTTGGGAATCCTGAATCGGAGAAAATGTTCTCCCTTAAGAATTTCCCAATACGGTCTTGTGGTCCGTCTACAATAACACCGGTCTAAACCCACTTTCGACTACAGTCAACTCCCACGAGGATGGGGCATCTCGAAGGAAGTAGGAAATGTACCATGAAGTCGATGCCCCAAACGCCAAATAACCCAACAAACTGCATTAGATCTGGAAGGGCATCATATGAGGACGAGAGATTTTTCCCAACTCTTTGGCATTTGTCGCATTGTTTCGTGATATGGTATAGGCATCCTTAAACAAAATGCCTACCATTGCCAGAAACTCGCTCAAGCAAAGACTTTCATTTCTCGTTTTCTCGGGAAGCCAATGATTCCTCCACTGTGCAATCGCCATGGCAGCAGCTGAGTATCCCCGCTGTTCTCTTCCGGCACACACTTTCTTATTATTTGATCAACACAATATTTGAACAAATATGGTTCTTCCCAATAAGGGAGTGGACTTTCTTTGCATGGAAGAACTTCTTGTCCTGTGCTTTCCATTCTGTTGGCAACTCCCCTGTTACTAAAAAGTTGACAATGTGGGCGAACCAAGAAGCACTATCCACAATGAGTAGAGACTCCTCTGGGAATTCGTCATGGATTAGATGGTTATGGGTGTTGTGTGCTATGGTTAGTCTGGAGAGGTGATCAACAACAACATTTTCTACCCCCTTCTTATCCCGAATCTGCGGGTTGAATTCCTATAGTAAGAGGACACCACCTCGATAAGTCTGGCCTTGCATTTTTCTTAGTGAGCGTATATATATTTCCAAAGTTTAATGATCTATGAAGATAATTATATCTTCCCTGAATAAATAAACACTAAACTTTTTCTAGATATAACCACGCTCAAGAATTCTTTCTTCTATGTGTAGTGTAATCTGGCCTGATTCGCTCAAAGTTTTGCTAGCATAGTAAACCACACACAGTTTTCCCTATGCTCTCGTCTAAGGATCTCCCTGATACGAGGTCACTTGCATCGCACATAACCCCGAAAGGCAACCCGCCGCCAGTGGACCATTTCCGTGCAAGGTTAAATAAGCCTTGAGCTCTTCAAAGCTTTGTTGGCATTCTGAATCCCATTCAAACTTAGCATCCTTTTCTAGAAGCTTATAAATTGTATTGACAATTTTTGAGAAGTCCTGTATGAACCGTCTATAACATGCATGCCCCAAGAATTGCCTCATAGTCAGTACCATTCAGGGGGAGGGGAGGGCGCTTTTGAAATCAAATCAATTTTTGCTTTATCAACTTCAATTCCTTTCTCCGAAATGATATGACCCAATACAATGCCCTGGCTGACCATAAAATGGCATTTCTCCCAGTTCAAAGACTATATTTTCTCATGCACCTTGCGGTAGACGCTTCTAGGTTGATTAGGTACTCCTCAAAACTCCCTCCATAGACTGTAATATCGTCCATGTAAACCTCCATGATGCACTCTACCAAGTCGCTGAAAATGCTGAGCATACATCATTGAAATGTGGCAGGGGCATTACAAAGGCCAAAGGGCATCCTCCTGTATGCATACGTGCCAAATGGGCATGTGAAAGTTGTCTTTTCCCGAAGGTCCCCATGCAAATCTCAATTTGGAAATATCCTGAATAGCCATCCAAGAAACATTATAAGGGGTCGCCAGAAATCCTCTTAAGCAGTTGATCCATGAATGGAAGAGGGAAGTGATTTTTCCATGTTACTTCATTTAGCCTTCGATAATCAATGCATACCCTCCATCCTGTGGTAAGGCGAGTGGGTATCTCCTCTCCTTTTTCATTGTGCACCGTGGTTACCCCTGATTTCAGGGCACCGGCCCTCGGGGCTGGACTCACCCCAAGTGTCGGCCCGATATGGGTATATGATGCCAACTTGCAAAAGAAATTTTTAAGACTTATGCTCTAAATCCACTTGCATATGTGGGTTCACCCTTCTTGTGGTTGCCTTTAATCGGGATTTGCCTCCTCCTCTAAGTTGATGTGGTGGGTGCATACTGCTGGGCTATTGCCCTTCAAATCGACAATTTTCCACCAAAGAGATTGCTTGTTCTATTTGAGGATTTGCGGTAGGCTATCCTCCTGTGCAGTGCTGAGCAAGGCTGAAATGACCACTAGACATTGCTCATGGTCTTCCAAATAAGCATACTTCAACTCCATGGGCAAGGGCTTGAGCTCAATTTTCTGGGGCTCATTGATTTCCTCTCCTCCGATACCAACTAAGAAAATTTCATGTTTTCTCCAATGTCCTCAAGCAGATTTCCTCTATGTCAACTTCCCCCGCCGCTTCTTCTACACACTCGCCAACTCTTCATTTAGTATATCCAAAGATACCCCGAGCGCCTTGCGTTCCTCCAGGATGCGGTGTCACTGATACATACGCCTCGGGGCATCTTCCACTGATTGCATGTGCTTTTTACTTAGGTGGAAGATGTTGAGCTCTAGGGTCATGTTTTCGAAGGTGAGTTGCATTACACCATTTCTGTAATTGATAATTGCATTGGAGGTAGCGAAGTGGTCTTCTAAGATGATGAGTACATAGTGGCCCACTGCTCTGGTTAATGTCCGTCTGACAAAATCTATTGGTGAAGTAGAACATCTGCTTATAAGGACATCTTCCACTATCCCTTTGGTATTCCCCGATTGACCTATCGGCAGAGGCAGTGTGATATGGGTTAGGCTTGCTCCGAGCCCGAGAAATTGCGCCGCCGAATGGGGAGGGTCGCACTTGCTCCCGGATCAGCGGGTACTTTCTCCGCGGAGATTACCTCCATATTAGTGATATCGTGGAATGACCGGGATCTTTATATTTCCTTTGAGTCTTGCATTGAATAATGGCATTTACTACCATTTGAGTGAGGCTTTCTTATCGACATTTAGCCCTCTTTTCATTGTGCATAAGTCCTTTAAATATTTTGCATACGTAGGGACTTGCTTGATCATGTCAAGTAGGGGAATGTTGACCTTTACTTGCCTCAACACTTCTAAAATTTTAGCCTAATTAATGGCCTTCTTATTAGTTTTTAATGTGGGGAAAGTAGGAATGACTTATTTTCCTCGACGATACGCTTGATCACACCTCCATAGGTTCGTCATAACTTCTGCAAATTGTGCCTTGGGTGATGGCTTTATAGCTCTTTGCCACTCCTCGGTGTGATGATTGCCTTGACCGCTCAATTTGGAATTGGTCAACTGGAGGAGCTCACTTAAGTATAATCCCTAAAGTTGGTTGTGTCTGAGAGGAAATTTTCCCTCTGCATATTCTTTGGTTGCGATCAACACAGGCCCGAGTTCTGTAGTCATCTAATTTTTCTTGAGGAGTGCCTTCCCGACTTTTTGATTTTACGTGGTCTAAACATTCCTTGTCTTACTGTTCTTCCTAAAGTGACCCATTTTACCTTACTGTTCTGGTAAGCACTCTCGAGAGGGAATGAGGGTGGGAGTTCTAACTCTTTGTCAAAACCTATGGGAGTATAATTTGAGGTTTTGGCTTCCATGTTAAATTAGGATAGTTCCTCAATTTGGATCATGGTGTTTCCCATATGGAGCATTTATTTAGTTTCTCTTGATTAGTGCCCAAAGTGCTATTTTGGTATTTTGTTATTATAGGTTTGAGTGCTTTTTGTGTACTAATCATTCCTAATTAACAGATTTGCACATTAAGTCCTTCTTATTCCTCTTGATCGCATTTTGTGGCTAATTTTGTAGTTTTGCAAGCTATTTATCACAAAGTGTTGAGTTAATCAACCACGAAGAATTCAGTCAAACTAAACATTCTTGAATCGGAGACAGGAGAAGGAAAGAAGACGAAAAATGCAACAAAATGGAGCAAGCTAAAATTCATACGTTGAGAAATTGCTCTGCAGAACCATTATTCACCCCTCACAACCTTCATCTACCCCATTGTATTGACCTTTCACAATAGTTACACGCATTTGCATACATTTCACAATTTTTGTTTCTTCCTATTACAACCATATGTGCTTTGTTTTGGTTTGTTTGTAATTTCCTTGCTCACGAGCACTATATAGCCTCAATTTGGATTCTGTAAGAACATCAATCGGCAATAGAGAGCCGGGTGGACGTGATTTCCATTTGCTTCTTTTCTCCTTTCTTTCCTTCTCCTCATTTCTCGGCTACCAAACAATCCTCAAGGATAGCCCTTTGAGGATGGTTAGCTAGACCTCTTGCCTCCTTGAAGGAGGCTCTTGAGCTTTAGTTTGAAATTAAAGGCCCAGTATCCCTCTATTTTTAATGTAGGCATTTATTTTCATTTATGTTCCTATCCTTCACTCTTGAGTTTAAATCTCTAGATACATCTTGTTCACAACAATTATTTGGCAATATTTTATAAAGTTCATTGGATGCTTATTATTAGATTCAGTGATATTCATTAGTTACCTTCTATTTATTCGCATAAGATGTGGAGATCTGGAGTGGTTTGTATGCAGGACCATGAATGTTCGTTAAAATGCCATATTTAAAAGGAAAAATTATTAGGGTTCGGTTTTATATTCAAGCAAATATCAGGTTTGAGGAAATGACTATAGGTCATCCTCTCAAATCACGAGAAAAGGGATCAGGGACCTCTCTGACAACTGGATATGGCCCGGTGGCCCTGATGTAGGAGTTCTTTTTATATTTTATTTCTACCTTATTTTCGGTTTGCAAACCATGACTCCCCTGGTTTACGAAACCCCAAAATCAAATTAAATTCTGTTTTGAGCTTTATTGTAAAATCATTTAGTGAAGAAAACCCGTCCACATGTTTGATCCACAGAGCATTTATACTACCGATAGTTCTTATTCTGGCGATAGGAGTAATTTAGGTTATAAAATTTTGTTGATCGGAACCCTACGCTGTACATGAATCACTACTTGGATCCTTATGTTTACTGCTCTTGGATCAAATCCATGCGGGAAATGATTGACCAATCTCTTGTGACTAGTGGATTGAAATTGAAGCCAAGTTGGAGAGGTATACGGCGTTGATTCTTGCCTGTGCACCTAAGTGATGTTGATTCAACTCTGTCTTCTAATCTTCTAGTCAAAGAATGGCTTGGCTTTCATTTCACATCCTCGATGGTAAGCGATAGCTACTCCTTGGGTTCACTAATTGACTAATATCACATCGAGTTCCTGGTTTGGTTGTCATCCTTGGAGGTTTCATCCACCTGTAGTTGAGGGAAGTCAACCCCGTCGGGGATTCTTAACGGGGAGAGTCCCCTCACACATAGTCTCGAGTTGTTTCATGGCGGGGACATCCCATCGTAGAGAGTGGTTTACCCAGCATCCATAGATTGAGAAACCATAGTGAGAAGGGCATGCAGCGATAGTTTCAAGATACCTTTCACAGCATTGATAAAATTTCTACTGTCGTAAGTACAGTAAAGTGTAAATTTTTTATATTCAAATTGTTGGTCTTATGGGCCTTTGAAGAACTTCTTCAAAAGATTTCAGCTGCCGGCTTTGCCCGATTTCGATGGTCATAGCCTTAGTAAGATTAAAGCCAAATTTTGGCTACCTTTCGAGAGTCGAAAGGAAGGCTTTTCGACCAGGCAAGTCATTATCAAATACACCTTCCTTGAAAGTCGTGCAAACTCCCTCAAAATCCCGGATGTGTGTGTATACGTTTCCATTTTCCATACCATGAAAAGTTGAGAAATGGGGCACGGTCAGGCCTCCTTGCCACATCCTCTGATTGGGGGTATAATGCATGAGGTGCACTCACCCTTGGTAGGTGTATGTGATCCCTCATTGACTTTATCAAGCATTGGTTTCTCTATATGAACCCCTTGGTAGCTCTGTTGCTCTTCAGGTGGGGTCTCCATCCGATTGGTGTGCAAACTGATTTCACACCCTTGTTCCAGCTGGAGCCTTAGCCTTTCCCGATGCACTGCCGGGTGTTTACATCCCCTTTACACAAGCTTCTCAGAATACAAGCGAAACCATGAAACAGGCTACCTAAAGGGTTAAAATTAGCTAAAATCAAACAAGAGAAACTTGATGTGCACATTCAAAATTTTCAAACTCCTCACGATGAAAGGCTCAAGTGAAACGCCATTAAAATAAAAGAAATGAGATTCACCAACACTTGTGATGTGGATCACGAGTTCTAACTTCTCTTTCTCATTAGGCACCATCCGGCAGCAACATAACTGGATCATTTAGAGCGATGGATTTGTTTAGGAATCAACAATATTTATAAACCTACAATTCCTCCCTCTTGGCGTAGCAAAAATTTCTTTGCGATGTAGTATTAGGTCGAAGCAGCGAGGATAAGGTTTTCTTACTTGAAAGAAGGGATTGCAGTGTATTGAAAATGGTGTTTTCTTGTTGGTTTTTTGGGGTTTGTGAAAAACAGTGTGGGTGAATGGTTGAAAATTGGAAATAAATTGATGTAAAAAGTTAAAAGAGAATTCCTTGAAGTCTCCCAGACCACTTGAGCTTAGGGTTCTAGTGCAGAGCAGCATGTCACCGGGTCTTTTATAGTTGAAGACATGACATATAGTCATTTCGAGCCGAATCTTTCATTAACACAAAACCTAAACCACACAAATTTTCCTCTTGAAAGATGATGGCATTTAACTGACATTCACTTCCCGAGCAATGAGAACACACCTCCACAAACCTGCCTTCGAGTAACTAATAGGAGACAACTATTGGGCATGATGAATTAGTGATAAGTATGCAGACCTAAAATCTTTTGAATACACTGACTCGAGCATGTAGAGATTTTTGACCTAAGGTGAGAAGCGAGAACCTGAAATGCAAGTACTCTGCTTGAAGCAAGAGAACATGCGGCTTGCCTGAAACCAACACCCCGTGCTTCCCCTTCAAGGATGAGGGTTTTTAGCGAAGCATCCCTTGATTTGTCACTATCGAGGTCTTTGGCTAGTAGTAAAGTCTGCGAAAATGAAAGTAAGGGAAAATCACAAACCCGGTAGAGGGAGAGGAAGCCGTGCCAAATTTTCTTGATTGATTGATGAGTGAAAAGTGATTTGATTTACAAGCGAAGTAGGCTGCTGTAGGTGCTCG
Source organism: Tetrastigma voinierianum (assembly GCA_016808115.1). NCBI lineage: Eukaryota > Viridiplantae > Streptophyta > Magnoliopsida > Vitales > Vitaceae > Tetrastigma > Tetrastigma voinierianum. The sequence continues at coordinate 38,277 of JAEQBH010003287.1, forward strand.
GTATAGGAAATACAAAAATGTATAAGACCATAATTACATCGAGGCGAATGTCTAAGCCCAGACAAAAGCGGGTCAAGCGATCAAGCGGTAGGTGGGAGGCGGTGTTGCGGGAATTTGCAACCTGCGAAATTTGCAGTGCGAACTTCCGCAGCCTGCAAGGCTGTATGGCGATGGGCCTAAAGGGGTGGGCTATCAGAAAGTGGAGAGCTAGGGGTAGGCTGGGACGGACTTGTGGGCGAGCTGAGGCGAGCTTATGGATGACCTTTGAAAGCTGATAGGGTTAGCTTGAAGTAGGGCGGGTCGAGACCCTAAAATGAGGGCCAGATTGAGGCTTGGTAGGAGCTTAAGAGCGGGACCTCGTCAGGAGCTTTTTTAGAAACTCCTGCTATTACATATATAGAGTACTAAAAGGAATTAATGCATCTATATTAGCCAGAGGATAAAAAATAATATTCTTTGTAAGTTTTTTTTAAAATATATTATTTATGAAGTTAAATATTAATATATCTTCCTTGTTCATAATAAATTAATTAAAATCCAGAAAACTTTTTTTTTATGAAACTAAGATCCAAGAAGTTAAATTAAGAGTAAAAAACCAATATTATATTTTTATTTTAACCATTTTTCCTAAGTTTTTTTCATCTTTATAAAATAAGATTTAACCTTTCTAATTTACCCACATATATATGAGGTGAATATCAGTTTTTAAAATTTTCATTGCACGGCATAATATTAAATGTCCAATTAAACATGATATTTATGAGAATAGATGCAATTGATTAATATTGTCTTATGAAATTTACAGAATGGTATTTTAATGAATCATTTATGATGTGAAAAAGACAAAAAAATCAACTTGCTAAACTTGCTACATTTAAGACACAGAATAAATTATGCAGATGATCAGTGTAATTTACTACTTATATTTTAATAAGAATCATTTATTAAAATTTAGATTCTTTTAGAATCTAAAATATAGAATTAGGAAGAATAATCTAATTTAAAATGAATAAAAAAAATTACATTATCTTTTAGAACTATAATATAAATTAAAGAATAAAACATAATCTTAAAATTTGGATGTTTTTAAAAATCAAATATTAAAGCTCACAATTTGTAATTAATTATAAGATTAAATAAAGTACATGATAATGTATTCTAGTGTTGAAATCAAACATAATTTATAATAGTGAAGTAACCGTATTAGAAAAAATCACTTCCAGGAATGATGACAGATCAAGTCAACAAATTTTGAAGTCCCAGTTGTAATTTTTATAATATCTATAAATAATTTTCATAAAAATCTAAATAGTGGATTTTGAATTAGAGAAAGTAAGTATCTCATGACTTGATTATGGATAAATGCAAGTTAATAAGAGGAAAAGATGGTGGAAGAATTAGGAAAATAAGTAATAAAATTAAATTATAATTAAATATTAAAAGCATTATTACTGTTATTCTATATTATGAAGGATTTTCCAGTTTCAGTCATAATAATAATAACATCTTAAAATCATTGCTTTTCAAATTTACAGTGATAATATTGACTTTTTAAGTCTCTTAAAATCACTAATTTATAATGTTTTAAAATGAATCCAGTTCATGAATAAATTCCTTCCTTTAATTAAGTCTCAACTAGTTTTAATACAGGACAATCATTTGGAGATCTATACATCTGATAGTCATGAAGTGTGTGAACTAACAATCAGTTAAAATGTTATATAATTATATGATTATTACAAATTTTATTTTAAATCAAAAAATCAAATTGATCAGCAGTTCTCTCGTTTCCGCATCGTATCGTGTATTTAGTGGCAAAATTTTACCCATTTTAAATGGGTTAACTTTCTTCTTATAGTCTACTTGATGGGATCGGGCGGGTTTAAAGATGGTCTGGTAACCACTGCTGGGAGATGTTATGAAGGCCGAGCCCTGACTCGGGGCTTGAACTCAGACAGTGCGTGTGCTTAGAAGAGTCTGCACCTTTGAGTTTGCTGGCCCCCCCGAGCTATGGCTATGGCTCACCCGGGCTCTCGAGGCCCTCGAGGCTCTTACTTTGCAAATTTTCCCATTAACTCCAAGTCAACTAAATAACTTCATCCTTACATGAAATTCTTCTACCAATAATTATTCGATAATTTCTAAGCGACCACATGAGGATCTTTGACCATAACATTGAAATTTTACTTGCATTCAAATTGATGAATTGATATATTGAGATTAAGAAATGGGGATTCAAGTTCTTTGATTACATCGTCTTCCTTCTCAGACCACATTCCTAAGGTTTTTTTAAAGAATAAAATTTGCAAATCACCAAATGCATTTTCTCTAGAATTTGTAATAGCTTATTTCTAAAATGGATTCAAAATTTTTAGTTTTGTACTTGTGCTTCTTCTTAGACCACTATTGCAGGTTTTTTTATTTGAAGAATTTGCAATCACTAAACACATTTTCTCTTGGAATTTACAGCCAAGCGACTCAAGTTTTTCTAGGAAAATTATTACAAATATGAATAATGAGGAGCAAAATAAACCCATTTGCAGGAAGGCCTCGAAAGTTATCTAAATGCCGTCACGAGTCCATTCTTGCGAACCACCATGAAATCTTAAGGTGAGCTTGAGCAGTGGCGACCAGCGTGATGCCCATCACCAGCCACTGCGAAGAATCAAATACCTTTGATGCTGCCTCGGCGCCCAGGCAGGGGTCTGTTGACCGACCGATCAACCGCGAGTTCGTGGATTCGGTGGCGATACCACCTTTGTTGTGTCTCGTTTATGATCCATATTTTCTGAAATCAGGCGAGAATATCTTTATTGGAGCTTTGACCTTCAATCTAATATGTAGTATAATCATAACTCATCAAGGTCTAAACTAAGTAATGTATTAGTTTCATTTGTCCATATCCCCGATATACATCCCTTCCACGAGGATCGTTTATTACATTTAAATCTAAAATATGAAAGCCTGAAATGTTTAATTACAATTTGCAAGAGTCAGATCCACGACCCTTTACCATATTACGTAGACTATTTAGGCTTGATAGCCACAAAAAGAATTTAATCACAAATTCTTTTTATACAAAATCTTTATACAAAGGTAATATCAAGGCCACACATCATTTATTTCATAATCATGGCCTTGTCGAGGATTTCATCTCCTTGTTCACCTGGCCAACTAGGGTCCCATAACGAGTGGCTTGACCCCGATAGAAAAATTCTCCCTCCTGAGAGACTCTTGCCCACCTAAATGCACATGCAATGACATACATACATCTAACCACATTCCATACATAAAATGCAATCCTATATGGAATATTTCATGTCATGCATGAGATGAGACTCCTCATGCCTATAACCCGAGTCCTGACCGACTCCCTCACACATGCAATGCCAAGTGTGAAAACCAGTCATTGGTGTTTCTTGATGACCAACCCCGTGGACAAGCCTCATATTGTTTAATTTATCAATCCGTGTGTTTATTTGGGTCATGAATTTTCGAGGTCTCACCGCAGGCTTAGTATACCTTTCGACACTTTTGCGAACTTTCATCGCTAGATACATATGTCTAACCAAGAATAAAATTTGGGTCTTTCACCCTGGGGAGGATCTTCCCCATCTTGCTTCACCTAAACACACGAAATTTATTATTATTATTTTATGCAAGTAGTCTCAATTTTGGGCGTTGTCCCAATTTCTGAGCTCACTACACATTCACCAAGAGCTGTTTCTAGATAACCAATACCATGCACACACACCGAGCTCAATGCGATGTCCTCGTGCATATGAAATCACAATCATATCATTTCATCTTATGCCATACTACATGCAACATTTATAAATTAAAGTAATTATATTTCATAAGTATAATTTACATTAAATCACAAATTTCCATGATAATACATCCACGTAAGAAAAATATTAACATGATTTTACAATAACATATTTATTTTCTATGATACACACAAAAATGGCACAAATCTGGACCCATAGCTAGGGCCTCTTAGTATTATTCGACCTGAACATTTTGATTACATTCTTCTGATCATTGATACTAAACTTCTAAATCATGGAGACAGGTTCAGGGATCCACAACTCAGCATATTATTAAATTTTGTATACATACTCATACACATTCAATAGTCTGGGACTACCCAAAGCTGATAATCACCATCAGGGTGTCAAAACGATCTCCAAAAATTTAATACGAGCGGTCAAGCTAATCCAAAATTCAGTGGTTGTCAAAAAACTACTTCCAAAAATGTATCGAGTTATTCAACAGTCAATTATTTGGATGATAAAGTCAAAGTCGACCAGTTGTCTCAGAAAATAATTAAATTGATATTAGTCCCAAAATGTGGGACTAAATCCCATGTCATTCACATTTGAAGAAAACCTATGTCATTAAATGACTTTTAGGCCCAGAAATAATCCAAGTAGGAGAAGATTCCTTGTACTGAAACCCAGAAGGAAGTTCAAATTTAGAAAGATATAATCAAATGATGATTTAGGTCAAAATTCAGATTACTGCAGTCTCTGGGATGAAGGAAGGACCATCGTTGGAATCTCCTTGATACAGCTGCAGTGAATTTGACAGATTAAGACCGTTAGATTCTGTCTTTTGAGGCCTTGGGTATCGGGTGTCGTATGATGAACAATGAGAAATTTGCCTTGATATAGGGAGGCATGTGGTGTTACAAGGGTCACCTACTACATGTATCCATGTGACACATGTCACATGAATAGTGAGAGGATAAGAGATAAAAGCATATTAAGTCATATGTCAAAAGGGTCCCTAAAGTCAACTAAGAGGACAAAAATGGAATAAATGAAAAGAGAAAAGAACATCTTGTCTTCTTTTTGGCACAGTATCAAACAGTGAGGAGAAAATAGATTTTGAGAGAGAGTCAACTTCTCTAGATTTTAACGTTGGATACATGGTTCTTATTAAATAGGACAAGGTTAAGTCTTCTTATTGCAGGGGAGCTGCGCGTGAACCTTGTGAGTTTTGACAGCTCCAGGGGAGATAGGGAGTTTTCTCCTGCTAAATTTGTTCTTTGGCTAGGCCATTTCATGGATGGGGATGTCTTGAGGTTTGGATGGCCGTGTTTTCGGTTCCAAAAATTGGGACCGAGTGAGGAAATCCCTAATGTGGGCGTTGGATAGTTTTGAGACTGGGATTATCGCATTCCACGTGAGCCTTGTGTGTGTTTTGCTGTTGCTTGGTTCAAAATGAATTACTTAAATTGTTTATTAATACATGAGCTAATTTTAGTGTTATTGGTATGAAAAAATCCATGTTATTGTGTATTTCTTTTGGTAATATATGCATGCTTGATGTATGTTAGCATGTGTTATATGAAAATGGCATATTGCATTTCATATTCAAAGAGGCACCACAGAATAGTAGGTGGCAGGTGCATGACAAATAAAATTGAAGGTTGTCAAACAGCCAGATTCTTTGTAAACTTATAAAAAAATAGAATTTAATGGAGAAAGATTGTCCAAAATTATCTTAATTTATACGACAATTCACGTCGGAGAAGGCCCATGAGTTGTTTAGGAGGAGATTTGACAAATCCACCTTGGAGGATTATCCAACGTATTTATATCGAAGGGTTGTCCACAATTAAAACAAATATTTTTGTTTGAAGACGATTTTCATACATGACATAAACATGTGTGAGGGAGTCGGTGAGGACTCGAGACATGGGATTAAAGGCCTCTTTTGAGAAGAAAGTCGACATATGGCTTTGATTACGTTTTTGTAAAACATGTATGAAATATTACCATTGAAACATGTTTATATTAAGAGTGATGTAACAACTCTTGAAACTATTATAATATAGTTGGATATATTTTGGTGAGTATGATGTGTAGGCTAATGTGGCCATTTTACTCATGTGCCAGGTCTTTGTGATATCTAGGAGACTGCAAGTTTTACCGAGTTGACGGTGATCGTGGGACCAACAGGAAATGGGGCGTCCTTGTTACCTCGTGAGTTTGTGAAACTCCAGATTGCAGGTACCCACGCGTAGCTCGCGATGCATGGATCAACTTTTCCTCTTACTCCGTGGCCAGCGACCAGATCTCAGTAGATCATAGAGAGAAATGAGATCTGCACCACTACTCTCTCTCCACTCACTCTCTATACATTATCCAGTCTCCTCCTCCTTCATTTCTTTCTTTTCCTTCTTTGTTGTTTTTCCTTTTCTCTTCTCGACCATATCTCCTCCTTTTCTTTCTTTTCTTTCTTTTTATTTTTGTTTGTTGTTCTTATCCTTATTTAATCCTTAAGTTTTGGATACATGGCCCACATTCTTTCATGTGTCCATCACTTTCGATCAGGTTAAGCTTTGCCCGAAACAATTTGCCATATTTCGAGTTCAATTTATTTAATTGAACTTAGTTCAAACCATTTCTGACTTGAGTTTTCTAACAAAAATGTTGTCCACTGGAGTCCTTGGCGACTCACCACAGCTTCGTAAAAAAATTCGATTGTCTCATAATTCAAGCGAAACTTTTAAATTATTAGATTTACGACCAGATTTAGCAGCGCGATCCGTTTGTCATCCGAGATGAAATTTTCTAAACTTCCACGAACCATTATGGCAGTGTGTATTATTGTTATCATTTGCCATTTGAAAATTCTATTTCGCCAGGTTTTTACTATATCGCGTTCTTTCTATCAACCTCGAGACCCCTCGAAGAGCCTCACTTGTGACCTATTTTCTCTTCCCATTACCACCACGCCCTCCTTAAAACTCAAATGGAATGAACGAATCAAAACCCCTCAAAACATAAATCATGAGAGTTCAAGCTCCATGGTCCTTGATCTGAGCACTTTTCTTCCAAATCAATGATTTTATCTAGTTCTGAACCTCCCATGAGTGGAAAATTTTCAAACTTCTACTGTTTTGAAGTGAAAAAAACAAACAAGGAACCAGGAAAATCTTTTCTAAAATTAATTTATGGAGACAAGAATTACACATAAAATAATGCGAAGATAGTAGAGGTTAAGAGTTGAAATTCACTGGAGGAATTTAAAATAAGGTAAAGCCCTGTGGCGGAGCACCCATCACCCAGGCCACCAGCGAAGAATCGAGGCGCCCTCTGATGCGCCCGTTCTTTCCTATCAGCCTCGAACCCCACAGAAGAGCTCCTCCTGACCTTAATTTTCTTCTTCCCATTATCACCAGCCTCCTTCTAAAACACACAAGGAAGGAGACAAATCAAAATCCCAAAAACAAGAACAAAACATGACTGAGCTCTGAAATTCAAACTCTGCTGTCTTTGATCTCAGGCACTTTGTGAATCGAGAGGTGTATGCCCAGTCTGATGCAGGAGGGTCGCATATGTGCACCAGGGGGCTTCAGCAATTAATTGAGTCTGTGTCAGTATTTTTGAACGTTGTGTTTAAGGATGAAATTGGTGTTCAAAGAATTGTGGCACTGTAAAACCCAAAAAAATAATAATTAAAAATTATTAGAAATTATCAAAAAATTGCAAAAGGAGAATAATAATAATAAATTGCAATAATGGTTGAGAAGCCTGAAATTTCTAGATCTCGGATGATAAAGCAGACTAATAGATTAAATTCGTCTTTCAAATCAGTAGCCCATAAAATTTTAGTCAGATGCGAGACAATCGGAATATTTTACGATTTTTTTGGGGTGATAAGCCATCGAACATCGATGACGAGGATTTTGAAAATCTGAAGGCAAAGCTAAGTTTAATTAAAAATAAAATTAGGCCGAAAAGAAATAAATTGTTTAGGTAGAAATGGACACAGAATGAATGATGTAAAGTCACATATATCAAATAATAATAATAATAAATAGTAGATAAATAAAGATAGAAATCAACGAAATGAGAAGAGGAAGAGACGAGATTAAGAGCGAGAGGAAAGAGAAAATTTTTTTTTTCTCTTCACTTCTCTCTAAGATCTATGGAAATCGGACTGTAGGTTTTCATAGGAAAAGGCTGAGTTAGTCCTACGAAGAGCTACGCGTGATACCAAAATACCAACATTCGTCCAAACTCGAGGTAGGGAATTTTCCTACTTGTGTTATTTATACCACAAAGGTCATTTAATAGCAGGATTGGCTTGAAGAAGTAGTGATAGGCGAAGTAAATTTCGAATCAAATTTTGGATTGAGTTTAGAATTTTTCGGGTACACTTTCGAATGGTTCAAGTTAAATTTTTGGGTTCAATACCGGACATTGAGGTTTAATTTTGGGGTATTTTGGGATAGTAAACGGGATTTTCATATTTGTTTTGTGACTGATCGATTTGTCTTGAGAGATTTAGTTTTTGATCTAGACTGTAGTATTTTTTGGGGTTTATTTTCCATCTAGGAGTCGTTTAGTCTTGGTTGAGCGATAGAAATTTATTTGGATGGCGTTTAGAGAACAGGGGCATGTTTTTGTGTTCGTATGTCCTTCATTCACGTGAAGCCCTCGACTTTGTAGACGGCCATAACGTTTTCGTCCGAACTCCGGTTCGGGTGTTCTTAGACTCTACGGAAAGCCCCTTGAGTCTAGAATCTGGACATATTCCTATGAATGGAATTTGGGGCCAACATATTTTCTGAAAAATTTAATTATAGCACCAAGTGTGCAAGTTGCTTGGTTGTGATGACGCGTGTGGTCTAATACATTGAATGTGTAGGGTAAAAGCGGAGGCGGAGAAATTGTGAAGTCGTGCTCAATTATTGTAAACGGAAATGTGAGTGTTCTAAACTTTATTTTTCAATGCTAGTGTATTATTTTATAAATTGTTTATGATTTAGTCATATAGTTTTAATTGTTAAACCATATTTTAAAGCTTATTATTTTGATTTGTTAAACCGTATTTCTGACATGGTTTGGCAAACGTATGCTTTATTAAACAAAGCAACAAACAACATATTTTATAAGTTGACCTTAAAAATCCTAGTCTTAAGCAAGCATTCTTTGGTCAGTGACTCTGCATACGTGCACGGGGAAGTTAAGACATGATTTCATTTCATTTAATATTTGCCTGGTCGGCAAACTTAGCTCATGCATTATGGCGCTGTGAAGGCAGCTGGAGCGTGCGGAGTATATAGGTTAGCGCTAGCTTATTATGTGGTGATGGGCATTCCACCATATTTCTTGGAATAGTGATATGACCTTGGGTCTTCCAGGCCACGGTAGAGACACGAGGTTTCTAGTGTTGCAAATTCAAATAAGCAGAAAGGCCTCAGGTGGTTGATCATTTATATTTATATTACATTTTTATATGCATCTTAAAATGCGACCAGCGATAAGCAACAAACATTTTTTATGAAAGCTTTGAAACTTTGCTGTGAAAACGAGCAAGTTTCTAAAGTGTTTGTAAAGATCATTTTCTGATTTTGAGACATTTTCGAAACAAGCATTTTATAAAGCATACACTCATTTATCTCATTATTTTCCTGTTTTAAAAACTATCTTCCAGTACAAATCTGTAGAGCGCTAGGACATATCAGAGTCCTCTGATTTCTAGTTAAATGTCTTTGTATTTACTATATTGTAAAATATTTGTATTGAAGTCATCTTCTTTGAAAATACTGAACTTGTATAGTTGACCACTATCATCATCATATATGATTTTGTTTTATACAAAATGTATTGATGAGCACGAGCTCTTTCGAAAGTGTTGTTAATTTGCTATATTTTAGAGCGTAAATTGTATTCTGAGTTTTTGGGACATGTCACATGTCTGGCACTTATCTTGTCGAAATTTTATAAAATCCTGTGAGTTTGAAAAGAAAATTTTTATCTGAGGTTTTTTGGCAAAGCAACACAGTTTAGCTTCAAAGGATTCTCTAGTCGTTTGAAGTATTGGCTGGGAGTTTCTGTGGGGTTGTTGGCATATCGCCTGCTAGTAAGGGTGGGGGTGTGTCAACTTTTCTTCCAAATCTGTGATTTTATCCAGTTCCTTGAACCTCCAGTGAGTGGAAAATTTTCAAAATTCTACTGTTTTGGAGTGAAAAAAACAAGTAACCTGAAAAAATCTTTTCAACAACTCCTTTCTGGAGACAACAATTACACATAAAACAATGCAGAGAGAGGGAGATTGGGATTTGTTCTGGAGTTTGAAATAAGTAAACCTGGCGGAGTACCCATCACCGGCCACCTGAGAAGAATGGAACGCCTGATGCTGCCACGTGGTTACCTGCAAACCTCGAGCCCCGAAGAGCTCCTCCACCGACCTCGAATTTTCTCTTAGAAATTACCACCACTCTCCTTCTAAAACACGGAAAGGGCAAAGTAAAACCCACCTCCCAAAAACAAGAACAAAAACATAATCAACCTCGAACTCCTCGAAGAGGTCCTCCAAAGCCGCAATTTTCTCTTCCCATTATCACCACCATCCTTCTAAAACACATGGAAGAAATCAAATCAAAACACCTAAACAACATAATCAAACCTAGAAATTCAAACTCACATGGTCTTTGATCTGAGTTCCAAAAACCACCCATGAGTGGGAAATTTTCAAAATTCTACTATTTTGAAGTGAAAAAAACAAACAAGTAACAAGGAAAAATCTTTTCAAAAATTGCTTTATGGAGAAGGATTTGGTTGAAATTTTGAAATAAGGAAAGCCAGCGTGATCACTATCACCAGCCACCAGCGGTAGATGGGACCGCCTCTGATGCCACCGCGTTCTTTCCTATCAACCTATCGAACCCAGAAAATTTGCTCCGCAGCCTGATTTTCTCTTCCATTTGCCACCGCCTCCTTAAGCACACGAAAGAGCAAATCAAAACCCACTTCTTTTACAAACAAGTAAAAACATAATCAAACACATAAATTCAAACTCACATGGTCTTTGATTTGATCTCTTTTATTCCCAATCATTGATTTGATCCAGTTCCCTGAACCTCCCATGAGTGGAAAATTTTCAAAATTCTATTGTTTTAAAGTGAAAAAAACAAACAAGCAACCAGGAAAAATCATTTCAAAAACTGCGTTCTGAAGACAAGAATTACACATAAAACAATGCAGAGAAGAGGGAGGGTTTAAAATTCTTGCAAATTTGAAATAAGGTAAGCCATAGTGAGTATATCCTGAGCCATAGTGAAGAATCGGAACCTCTGATCTTTGCCACGTTCTTTCTATCAACCTGAACCCCAGAGCTCCTCTGCCTCAATCTTACCTTTGACCACCACCACCCACTTCTACAAAACATGAAGCAAATCAAAACCCATAAAAAAATAAAAATACTAATTAATCCCCTTTGTTTCAAACTCCACTTAGTCTTTGATAGAACACTTTTCTTCAATCTGATGATTTGTCAAGTTCCACCGAACCTCCATGTGATGAAGAATTTTAAATTCTACTATTTTGAAGTGAAAAAAAACAAACAAGGACCAAGAAAAATCTTTACAAAAATTTCTTTATGGAAATAAGAATTACACATAAAACAATGCAGAGAGAGGGGAGATTGAGGATTTGGCTTCAAATTTGAAATAAGGTAAGCCACGGGTAAGTGAATTACCCGTCACCATCCACCACTTAAGAATCGAGGCGCCTCTGATCACATGATTCTCTATGACCTCGAACCCTCGAAGAGCCTCTTCCCATGACCCTCAGTTTTCTCTTTGTTCTACAGCCACCCACTCAGTTTAAAACACAGAAGGAACGAGTCAAAGAGCAACGAGAACAAAATATAATAACACCCGAGAAATTTAAACTCATGGTCTTTGATGAGCCTTTTCTTTAATGGTGATTTTATCTAGTTCCCTGAACCTCCCATGAGTGAAAATTTTTAAAATTCTACTCTTTTGAAGTGAAAAAAACAAACAACTAACAAGGAAAAATCTTTTCTAAAATTGCTTTCTAGACACAAGAATTACACATAAAACAATGCAGAGAGAGGGGAGGTTAAGTATTTGGCTACAAATTTGAAATTAATACTGTGTGTGGTACCATCGCCTGCTTGCTGAAGTCAGGCTGCTTACGATGCGCCACGTTCTTTTCTATCAACCTCGAACCACTCGAAGAGCTCCTCCGCAGCCTCAATTTTCTCTTCCCATAACCACCACCCTCCTTCTAAAACACATGGAAGAACCAAATAAAAACCCCCCAAAAACAAGAAAAATAACATAATTAATCTTCTTTGTTCAAACACACATGGACTTTGGTCGAGGCACCTTTCTTGATCGGTGATTTATCAGTTCCACTGAACCTCCTAGCCGAGTGGAAAATTTTCAAACTTCTCTGTTGCAGTAAAAAAAAAAATATAGGAAAATCTTTTCCAAAAACTTCTTGCAACCACCAAACAATTACACATGACACAATCTGAGAGGAGATTAAATATTTACAGTGACAAGGTAAGTCACGTATGATACCCATCATTAATATCGCTTAGAATCGGAACATACGATCACCGCCACTTTCATTTCTATCAACCTCGAGCCCCTCGAAGAGCTCCTCCATAGCCACAATTTTCTCTTCCCTTTATCACCACCCCTCCTTACAAGAACACACGGAAGGAACGATGAAAACCCCAGAACAAAACATAATCGAACCACGAAATTGAGCTCATTGTCTTTGTTAAACACTTTTATTCCTACTCAGTGATTTTATCCAGTTCCCTGAACCTCCTAAGAGTGGAAAATTTTAAAAATTCTACTGTTTTGATGTGAAAAAACAAACCAAGAACGAGAAAATCTTTTGAAAACTACATTAAGACGAAATTACACATAAAACATTGCAGAGAGTGGGGAGATTAAGGATTTGGCTGAAAATTGGAAATAAGGTAAGCCTTAGCGGTGGAGTACCATATAACCTGAGAATCGGACTCCTTTAATCTGCATGTTCTTTTCTGCTTTCAAACTCCATGAGCAACACGAAGAGCTCCTCATGAAGCCTCGATTTCTTCCCACATTACCCAGCACCCTCCTTACCAAATACGGAAGGAACCAAATCAAATCCCCCTAAAAACATGAAAAAAACATAATTAATCTCTTTTTCTTAAACTAACATGGTCTTTGATCTGAGCAGTTTTCTTCCAAATCAGTGATTTTATCCTGTTCCCTAAACCTCCCATGAGTGGAAAATGTTCAAAATTCTACTATTTTGAAGTTAAAAAAACAAACAAGTAAACAAGAAAAATCTTTTCAAAAACTACTTTATGGAGACAAGAATTACACTTAAAACAATGCTGAGAGATAGGAGGTTAAGAATTTGGCTTCCAATTTACAATAAGGTAAGCCACAACGGCAGAGTACCTATCACTAGCCTCCACTAAAGAATCGGATGCCTCTGATGCCACCATGTTCTTTCCTATCAGCCTCGAAGACCTCGAAGAGCTCCTCCATAGGCTCAATTTTTTCTTCCCATTACCACCACCATCCTTCAAAAACACACGGAAGGAACCAAATCAAAATCCCCAAAAAATAAGAATAAAAACATAATAAAACCAAGAAATTCAAACTCACATGGTCTTTGATCTGAGCAATTTTCTTCCCAATAAGTAATTTTATCAAGAATCGGATTCCTCTGATGCCACCACGTTCATTATTATCAACCTCGAACCCCTCGAAGAGCTCCTCCACGACCTCAATTTTCTCTTCCCATTACAACCACCCTCATTCTAAAACACACGGAAGGAACCAAATCAAAACCCCCCGAAAAAAAGAACAAAAACATAATCAAACCCAGAAATTCAAACTCACATGGTCTTTTATCTGAGCACTTTTCTTCCTAATAAGTGATTTTATCCAGTTCCTTGAACCTCCCATGAGTGGAAAATTTTCAAATCTACTGTTTTAAAGTGAAAAAAACAAACAAGTAACCAGGAAAAAACTTTTCGAAAAATTCTTTTTGGACATAAGAATTACACATAAAATAATGCAAAGAGATTGGAGGTGAAGGATTTGGCTAAAAATTGGAAATAAGGTAAGCCACAGCGGCGGAGTACCCATCACCAGCCACCACTGAAGAATAGGACGCCTCTGATGCTTCCACGTTCTTTCCTATCAACCTCGAACCCCCCGAAGAGCTACTCCAAAGGCTTAATTTTCTCTTCCCATTACCACCACCCTCCTTCTAAAACACACAAATAGAACAAAATCAAAACCCCCTAAAAACAAGAACAAAAACATAATTAATCTCCTTTGTCTAAACTCACATGGTCTTTGATATGAGCACTTTTCTTCCCAATCAGTGATTTTATCAAGTTCCCTGAACCTCCCAAGAGTGAAAATTTTTAAAAATTCTACTATTTTGAAGTAAAAAAACATAAACAAATAACCAGGAAAATATTTTCAAAAACTGCTTTCTGGAAACAAGAATTACAAAAAAAAAACAAGGAAGAAATAGGGGAGGTTAACGATTTGTCTTGAAATTTGAAATAACGTAAGTCACAGCGGCGGAGTATCCATCACCAAGCACCATTGAAGAATCGGACGCCTCTGATGCCGCCACGTTCTTTCATATCAACCTCGAACCCCCCGAAGAGCTCCCCCATAGCCTCAATTTTCTCTTCCCATTATCACCACCCTCCTTCTAAAACACACGGAAGGAACCAAATAAAAACCTGCCAAAAACAAGAACAAAAACATAATCAAACCCATAAATTGAAACTCAAATGGTCTTTGATCTGAGCACTTTTCTTCCCAATCGGTGATTTTATCCAGTTCCCTGCAACTCGCATGAGTGGAAAATTTTAAAAATTCTACTGTTTTGAAGTAAAAAAAAAAAACCAAGTAACCAAGAAAAATATTTTCAAATACTTCTTTCCGGACGCAAGAATTACACATATAAAAAAAAAAAGCAAAGAGATTGGAGGTAAAGGAATTGGCAACAAATTTGAAATAAGGTAAGCCACAACGGCGGAATACCCATCACCAGCCACCACTGAAGAATCGGACGCCTCTGATGTCGCCACGTTCTTTCCTATCAATCTCGAACCCCCTGAAGATCTCCTCCACAGCCTCAATTTTCTCTTCCCATTACCACCACCCTCCTTCAAAAACCCACGGAAGGAACCAAAACAAAACACCCAAAAAACAAGAACTAAAACATAATTAATCTCCTTTGTTCAAACTCACAAGGTCTTTGATCTGAGCACTTTTCTTCCCAATCAGTGATTTTAATTAGTTCCCTAAAACTCCCATTAGTGGAAAATTTTCAAAATTCTGCAGTTTTGAAGAGAAAAAAAAAATCAAGTGATCCAGAAAAATGTTTTCAAAAACTGCTTTATGGAGACAAGAATTACACTTAAAACAATGTAGAGAGAGGGGAGGTTAAGGATTTGTCTTCAAATTTGAAATAAGGTAAGTCAGCGGCGGAGTACCCATCACCAACCACCACTGAAGAATTGGATGCCTCTGATGCTGCCACATTCTTTCCTATCAACCTCGAGCCCCTCGAAGAGCTCCTCCATAGCCACAATTTTCTCTTCCCTTTATCACCACCCTCCTTCTAAAACACACAGAAGGAACCAAATCAAAACCCCCAAAAAAAAGAACAAAAACATAATCAAACCCAAAAATTCAAACTCACATTGTCTTTGATCTGAGCACTTTTATTCCTACTCAGTGATTTTATCCAGTTCCCTGAACCTCCTAAGAGTGGAAAATTTTAAAAATTCTACTGTTTTGATGTGAAAAAAACAAACAAGGAACCAGGAAAAATCTTTCCACCACTGAAGAATTGGATGCTTCTGATGCTGCCACATTCTTTCCTATCAACCTCGAACCCCACGAAGAGCTCCTCCATAGCCCCCATTTTCTCCTCCCATTACCACCACCCTCCTTCTAAATCACATAGAAGGAACCAAATAAAACCCCCCCAAAAATACGAACAAAAACATAATCAAACCGTACAATTCAACCTCACATGGTTTTGATCTAAGTTCTTTTCTTCCCAATTAGTGATTTTATCCAGTTCCCTGAACCACCCATGAATGAAAAATTTTAAAAATTCTAACTGTGAAAGAAACAAACGAGTAACCAAGAAAAATCTTTTCAGAACTGATATCTTGATATAGAAATTACACATAAGGTAAGCCACAGTGGTGGAGTACCCATCACCAGCCTCCATTGAAGAATCAGACGCCTTTGATACCGCAACATTCTTTCCAATCAACCTCGAACCCCCGAAGAGCTCCTCCGTAGCCTTAATTTTATCTTCCCATTACCACCACCCTCCTTCTATAACACACGGAAGGAACCAAATCAAAACCCCCTAAGAACAAGAACAAAAACATAATCAAACCGTGAAATTCAACCTCACATGGTCGTTGATCGGAGCTCTTTTCTTCCCAATTAGTGATTTTATCCAGTTACCTGAACCACTCGTGAGCGAAAAATTTTAAAAATTCTACTGTTTTGAAGTGAAAAAAACAAACAAGTAACCAAGAAAAATCTTTATAAAAACTGCTTTCTGGAGACAAGAATTACACATAAAATAATGCAGAGAGAGGGGAGGTTAAGGATTTGCTGCAAATTTTAATTAAGACAAGTAACAACTTAGGAATACCCATCACCAGCCACAACTGAAGTATCAAAAGCCTTTGATACCGCCACGTTCTTTCCTATTACCACCTAAAAAAAGAACAAAGTCAAATTCAAACCCAGAAATTCAAACTCACATGATCTTTAATCTGAGCACGTTTCTTCCCAATCAATGATTTTATCCAGTTCCCGGAACCTTCCATGAGTGGAAAATTTTATTAATTCAATGGTTTGGAAGTGAAAAAAAAAACAAAGGAACCTGGAAAAATCATTTCTAAAATTGCTTTATGGAGACAAGAATTACACATAAAACAATGAAGAGAGAGGGGAGGTTAAGGATTTGGTTACAAATTTTAAATAAGGTAAGCCACAACGGTGGAGTACCCATCACCAGCCTCCATTGAAGAATCAGACGCCTCAAATGCCGCTACGTTCTTCCATCAACCTGAACTCCAAAGGTCTCCCATAACTTTAATTCTTCCCATTACCACCACCCTCCTCTCTAAAACTCACTTGGAAGGAACTAAATCAAACCCCCAAAACAAGATCAAAAACATAATCAAACCGAGAAATTCAACCTCACATGGTCTTTGATCTGAGCACTTTTCTTCCACATAAGTGATTTTATCCAGTTAAGTGAACCTCCCATGAGTGGAAAATTTTAAAAATTCTACAGTTTTGAAGTGAAACAAACAAACAGGCAACGAGGAAAAATCTTTTTAAAAAATTCTTTATGGAGATAAGAATCAACATGTTACAGTAGAGAGGGGAGGTTAATGATTTGTTTAAATTTGAAATAAGATATCAGCCATGGAGAACCCATCACCGCCGTACCACCATCAAGAATCGACGCCCGATGTCGGCACGCTTCTTCCTATCAACCTTGAACCTCTCGATGAGCTCCTCCACATCCTCAATTTTCTCTTCCCGTTACCACCACCCTCCTTCTAAAACACACGGAAAGAACCAAATCAAAACACTACAAAAATAAGAACCAAAACTTAATTAATCTCCTTTGTTCAA
This sequence comes from Tetrastigma voinierianum, assembly GCA_016808115.1. NCBI lineage: Eukaryota > Viridiplantae > Streptophyta > Magnoliopsida > Vitales > Vitaceae > Tetrastigma > Tetrastigma voinierianum. The sequence continues at coordinate 55,768 of JAEQBH010003287.1, forward strand.
ACTCACATGGTCTTTGATATGAGCACTTTTCTTCCCAATTACTACTTATGCAGCCTAAACTCCTATAAGTCAAAATTTTCAAAATTTCCATCGTTAATATGGGAAAGAACTATCCACTAACCAAAAAAAATCTTTTCAAAAACTGCTTCCTATAGACAAGAATTACACATAAAACAATGCGTGGTAGATGAGGTTACATCATCGAAAATTTGAAATAAGGTAATCCACAGCGGTGGAGTACCCATCACCAGCCACCACTGAAGAATCGGACGCCTATGATGCTTCTAGGTTCTTTCCTATCAACCTCCAACCCCTCGAAGAGCTCCTCCACTGCCTCAATTTTCTCTTCCCATTACCACCATCCTCATTCTAAAACAAACGGAAGGAACCAAATCAAAACTCTAACAAAAAGAACAAAACATGAATTCAAACCTAAACTAAACTCGCATTAAGCCTTTGTTATGAGCACTTTAAACTTCCCAATCAGTGATTTTATCCAGTTCTAAGAACCTCCGATGAGTGGAAAATTTTTAAAATTCTACTCTTTTGAAGTGAAAAAAACAAACAAGTAACCAAGAAAAATCTTTTCAAAAACTGAATTTTAGAGACAAGAATTAAGCATAAAACATTACAGAGAAAGGGGAGGTAAAGGATTTGTCCGCAAATTTAAAATAAGGTAAGTCACAGCCACGGTGCACCCATCACCAGCCACCATTGAAGAATCGAACACCTCTGAAGCCACCACGTTCTTTCGTATCAACCTCGAACCCCCCGAAGAGCTCCTCCACAGCCTCAATTTTATGTTCCCATTACCACTACCCTCCTTCTAAAACATACGGAAGGAACCAAATAAAAACCCCCCAAAAACAAGAACAAAAACATAATCAAACCATGAAATTCAACCTCATATGGTCTTTGATCGGAGCTCTTTTCTTCCCAATTAGTGATTTTATCTAGTTATCTGAACCTCCCATGAGTGGAAAATTTTAAAAATTCTACTGTTTTGAAATGAAAAAAACAAACAAGTAACCAGGAAAAATCTTTATAAAAACTGCTTTTTGGAGACAAGAATTACACGTAAAACAATGCAAAGAGAGGGGAGGTTAAGGACTTGTTGCAAATTTTAATTTGGGAAACTTGGAAAGCTGAGTCCACGATATATTGGGCCATACAGAATTGTTGAGAGGATTGGAGAGGTGGCATATCGATTGGAGTTGCCATCTGACCTCGATCGCATTCACGATCTTTTCCATGTTTCTATGCTTTCACTTAAGTACATACCAGGACCCTTCACATGTATTGACAAAGCAAGCAGTGGAAATACAAGAGAATTTGACATGCAGGAACCGATTGGATCCTCGACCGGTCGAGAGCAAGTCTGTATAGCAGAACTATTCATTTGGTGAAGGTATTGTGGATGAGTCATACAATGCGGGAAGCTACTTGGGACAGAGGACGGATGCACCATCGATTACCCTCACTTGTTTGGGATGAGGTATGTTCCTTTCTTTCTTTTGGAGTTTAGTTTATTCATTTCGAGGGACGAAATGTTCCGAAAGGGAGGGAGGATTTTGTAACACCTGTCAGGAGGTGTACGAGTACATGATGCGTAGGGGTGTATAAGAGCACTAAATGTCATAGTAGTATTTTGGAGACTAAAATAGGGAAATGATAATTTATGGTATGAGCATAAGGGTATAATGGTCATTAAGCAAAGGATATGGAAATCATAATCAAGTTAGAGATGGGCCTGATACAGATAAATAAGACAATTGCAAAATTAAAGTGTTGAAATTTGATTAAAGGAAAGAGTTAAGGAAATATAATAATAGGAAAATAAAAGCCAAAGTCATTTGGTCTCAAAAGTTTACCCTAGCAAACCCCACTTAGGAGAAAGAGAAAGGAAAAGGGAGAAAAGGAGAGAAAGAAAGGAAGAAAGAGAGAAAGGGAAGAAAGGGTGGAGCAAGGTGGGAGAGATCTTCGTTTTTTCTTCTCCTTCAGAAGCTTTCCAAGTGCTCACACAAATTGGTAGCGAGGAGAGGAGCCAAAGGAAACTGAGAACAAATAGGATTTGTAATGGTGGGAAAGTTAGGGTTTGATGTTTTTCATGTCCAATGTCTTGAATTTTCTGGTATGGATAAATTGGTGGTATTTAAGGTTGAATGATCTTGATTTTTGCGATATCAATTGAGAAGGAAATGGATTAGGTTAGGTTTGAAAGAAAGCGAGGAATTGTTAGGATTTGATAGTGAATTGTGTGTGATATGTTGAAATGGAGTATAAGGCATCAGATTGGAGTGTTTAAGAGTGAAAAAAAAAGTGGAAGAGAAACACGTGCAGTCGTTTGCAGGCGACGATCTCGTCACGGGAAATGCCATGTTTTCTATTCGACCCGATTTTTCGTATTTTGCCCATAATTTGCTCATTTCTAATCCGCTTTGAGTGATTCAAGTTTCTGGTTAAAATAGACTTCAAGGAGAATCATACATATAGAAATAGGAATCGTTAAATTCTGATTATAAGTGGCCTAAAATTTCACTCAAAGTAGGACCATGTGCAAGCCAAATTCTGGTTCAGTTTTTGAACATAGATTAGGTTGTTTGGAGCGTAAAGTGAGTTTTCGATTGCTCAGGTTGGGTGATTCAATTTGAGAAGAACCACTTGGCACAATAAATTTTAAATAGTACAAAGAGATAATGTCAAATATGAAGTTAAGACCCTGGAAAAAAATGATGTCAAAGCAGTCTAAATTAAAATCGGTAAAATGACTAATTTGCATGAAAATGCCATCACTTGAATTTGGAAGAGTCAATTGGAATGATTCCAATTTCTAAGTAAGAGTAGATTCATAGAGGAACAGAAAGGATTTGAATTGATGGCATTAAGGTCATTTTGTAAAGAAAAAGGTAATTTGGTCTTGCCTTGATTATGTTTTTTTAAGTATGGTTACATGGGATTTAAGTGAATGTGATGTGGTTGGGTGAAAATGAAAGTGTATGATGGGTTAAATAGAAGTTATGGTTAATGGTTAGTTGTGGTTTTCTTGAAAAATGTGAAAAAGGACTATCGGAAGGGAACGGGAACTCGACGGGAAGCAAGCGGGATTGAGCGGTGAACGGTGAGTGAAAATGATATTTTGAAAATTGAGTTTTTTTAAAAGAGAATGGTTTTAATGTTAAACTGAAAGTTTAATGGAAATGTTTATGTAAATGTTAAGGCATATGGAAATGTTTTATCTTGCATCAGAGTATTATGAAAGTTTTAAAATGTGTAAAGAATGCATATGTGTTTTAATGATAAAGTAAAGGATTTAAATGTATTTATAAATGTATTTTGAAGAAATGTTTTACTGATGGTTACCCTAAACCTATGGCCCCATTATATTGATATCGGCGAGTACCTTATACGTGTAAGGATTTAGGGGGTAAAGTTATAGGTTACTAACTGAGGGAGGAATTAGGTGTCTAGAGTAATATCCTTGCACGTGATAAGGTGCTATGAAGGCTGGAACCACATGCAAAGCGTGAGTTTCTCCTCGTAGTGGTTATGAGCGCGGAATGTGGTATCCCTCACCATCAGTACTCGGAAACTGTTTGGTGTGTTTATTCCCCTGGGTTCCATCAGAAAGAAAGAAAGAAAGAAATAAAGAAAGTTTAAGGCATAAATGTTTAAGGCATAAATGAATTTTAATTGTATAAGTATTTATTATAAAGAAAGAAAAAAAGTTTAAGGCATAAATGTTTAAGGTATAAATTGATTTTAATTGTAATAGTATGTCTTACTTTGATATATATACTGAAATGTTATTTTAATGAAAATGTATACACTCACTGGGCTCCTTTGGCTCATTCTTTTCGGTATGTTTCAAAAACATTTTTCGAGGACGTGATAGGTGCGGAGTAGAGCGTCCCAGGTGCGTGAGTGGGCCATGTAGCCTTTGTGATTTCATTGTATATATAATTTTGCATACTGTATATGTTGAATATTTTGTTATGGATATATGTACATGTATAAAGTTGAAAAGGAACTACGTGGGCTTTGATTCTCAGTGGACGAGGTACGTAGGCGGTCGGCTTAAGTCCGGCTCAAGCTGATCTTTTATTCAAAAACAAATGCATGGAATTGAAAAAAGTTTGAAATGTTTTGATGATTGGAAATGAATAAATGTATATATGTATATATTGTGTTTGATTGGGTTGTGGACGAGGAGGTCTAAAGCGGATGTTGAGTTGAGGATTGAAAGATTTGAAGTGTTTTTAAATGTTTATGCGAGGTTTTATAGAATTTGGGAAAGTGGGAAAACACGAAACTGGCCAATTTTTTAAAAAAATCTAAGCGTTGAAAAATAAAAAGAAAAGAAAAAAAAATTTACCACTTCGCTTCCGCATTATTTTCTAAAGATATATTAAGGATCGTAAAGGGGTTCGCTCCATGGATTTTATTTGTTGGTTTTGAGGAAAAGTTTCTATATCCATTGGAGTCTTTGGGAGAATGCCTCGGGTTCATGAGGTTAATCGGGTCGAGGGTCCTTCAACGTGGTATCGAGCCACGGTTTTGAAAATGTTATAAAGTTTAAAATTTTATTTTCATATGATTGTTTAATGTTTTTTATTTTAAAATTGCATAAATTATTTATGTGATTTAAAATCATATATGCATTACATGACATTTTAAATTTTTGAATTCACAGAAAATATGTCGTCAAGGCCGACCCCCCACCAGGAGAGCTCCTGAGGTAGTAGTACCACCACCAGAAGAATATGTTGATGAGTCTGCTTATGTTCCTCCGCACGAGTGCGAGTGACCACATGCCACCACGAGACCGGGCGCCACCACCTCCACGAGAGTCGTGGGAGGGCCAGATCTTAGATTAGAGCGAGATGGCTCAGCTTTTAGCCACTGAGTTACGACAACCCCGAGAGCCAATAGCTTCTATAGAGTGGGGGCGAAAACTAGGGGCACAGAACTATGATGGATTGGGAGACCGAGGAGGGAAGGAAGCCCCGTCATGGTTGGGAGTGAGCGGGTGTTTGCCCGGGTGATGATGCGATGTACGGGTGAGCAGATGTGGTCCTTTTACGCAACTTTCTCCTCGGGGATAGAGCATTGGAGTGGTGGAGGGCAGATCAAAGGAGATGCCGGAGGGGTGTCACTGGAGCGCGATTTAAGGAAGAGTTCTGAGGATAAGTTTGTTGTTCAGGCCCGGGTTCACCCAGGGATCTGGGGGCGGGGAGTTCTTTAGGCAGGAGCAGGGGACACTCTCTATGACAGATTATGAGCGGATTTTTTTTTTTTTTTTTGGCTCATCGGACATGTCATTTATCGGGGATAGTGTGAAGTTTCGAAGACCCCGAGAGATTTGTTGTGGAGTCTTGATCCGAGGAGATTAGGACCTGGTAAGCGTCGGCTGACCTACACCTGATGCGGCCAGGTGGTGAGGCTGCGGAGTTAGGGTTGAGGAGGAGCATGGGGTACGAAATCCCGGCTACGACGATCAAGGATAGAAGCGGAGTCGGCGTGGGTTGGGGAGGTTCGATGCGAGTTGAGAGGGGGGAGGAAAGACCGCGGTGGGCCGGTGCGACGGTGATCGGGGACCTGATCTAGCGAAAGGGGGTTGATGAGGCCAGCGGGCAGGAGTAGCTCAAGGGTCGAGGCATAGTGTCTTGTAATGCGGGAAGGGCATTATGGTGAGTGTAGATTGAGGACGGGGTTTGCTTTAAGTGCGGACGGTCGGGACAACTACATGAGTGCCCATAGGATAGTTTAAGCGTGGATCGGGAGTGGGACAGACGGGACATAGGCAGTTCAATCTTTGGTAGAGGTCGGGGTTGGGGTCGGAGGGGGTTTCGGACAAGGCCCCGCTACAATTACTAGGGTCACAGGAGGACCGGCGGATAGAGGTCGGCCATCAGGAGGACGGATGGGACTGACCTCGGACACGAGGCTAGGGTGTTTGCGATCATCCGACGGGAGGCGGATGTAGCACCGGAGGTCATGAGTGCTCGAGTTTTTGATGAGTGATACTTATGTGTGATGAATCCAGGGTGCCACTCACTCATTTGTTTTTAATAGGGAGATTTGTTGCCTGGTGAACATGAGATCTGACCATGGATTGTGAGTATGGTAGTCTCCTTCCTACGGAGATTCACTTATAGATCGAGTATACATGGGTTGTAGAGTGATTATTGAGGGCCATGAGTTTATGGCGATTTGGTGTTGTTGGACATCGGAGACCCGATGTGATATTAGGGGTGGATTGGTTGTCTCGACATCCACGCCACCATGGATTGTTTCGGGGAAAGTTAAGTTACGTAGGCAGGAGACAGGAAGTTACTTTTTGTGGGTAAGAAAGATGTGTCCTCGAGTATGATGTATGCGTGATGATGGGGGAAGATGCTCGATCATATCCGGAATTATCTGGCCTATGCAGTTGAGGTGAGAAGACGATGATATAAGATTGGAAGACATTCAGATAGTCAGAGAATTCCGGGATGTGTTTCAGTTATCTTCGGGATTACCCCGGATAGAGATTGATTTTCAGATCGAGTTAGCCCCTGGAATAGAACCGATTTCGAGAGCGCCATATAGGATGGCCCCTGCAGAATTGAAAGAACTTAAGGTGCAGATGAAAGAAATGGTCAACAAGGGGTTCTTCAGACCGAGCACATCTCCTTGGGGAGCACCGATTTTATTTGTGAAGAAGAAGGACGGGAGCATGCGATTATGTATTGATTACAGAGAGTTGAATAAAGTAGCGTCTCGTGTCGGTATCCTGCTTCGAGGATTGATGATGCTCTTTGATCGAGTTCACGAGGGAGCTAAGGTATTCTCCAAGATTGATTTGAGGTCAGGCTATCATCAGTTGAGAGTTCATGATGAGGATGTTCCCGAGGCGGCGTCGGAACCGCGGTGCGGGCATTTTGAGTTTCTAGTCATGCCATTTGGACTTACGAGATGCGGCCGCTTTATGGATCTCATGAGCGAGATTTTAGGCCTTACTTGCCGTTAGTTTGTGATCGTGTTTATTGACGATATACTGATCTATTCGGGCAGTGGAGAAGAACATGCAAAGCACTTAAGGATAATTCTGCAAACATTACGGGAACATCGGTTATATGCTAAAGTTAGTAAGTGTCAGTTTTGGCTCGACGATTATTAAACTTTTTTTGGGACACATAGTTTGGAGGGGATCTCGGTGGATCCACGAGGAGGTCGAAGGCTATCTTGAGATTGGAAGCCTCCTGCAGGTGTTACGAGAGATAAGGAGTTTTACGGGTTTGTCGGGGAGCCATTGCAGTAGAAGTTCGTTAAGGGATTCTCGAAGATAGCCACACCTTTGACTGGGGCCGCGAGGAAGAGGAGCCGTTTTATGGTGAGAAGCATCGTACAGTTTGATGAGCGAAAAGGAGATTGACCTCGGCTCTCCATTACTTACACACTTCCATCGGGGAGCGGGATGAGCTGCCGGTGTATTGTGATGCCTCTGAGGCGAGACGGTTGTGTATTAATGCGGAATGACAAGGTGATTGCATATGCTTCTGTCGATTGAAGAAGCTAGCGAGGAATTATCCTGCACACGACACAGAGCTAGCGATATAGTATTTTCCTTGCGGATATGGAGGCATTACTTATATGGAGTGCCCTGTAGGATTTTTACGGATCATAAGAGATTGCAGTATCTGTTTATGCAGAAGGAATTGAACATGAGACAGAGGAGATGGATTGAACTGATCAAGGATTATGAATGTACCATTGAATATCATCATAGAAGTGACGTGGTAGCAGGATGCTCTTAGTAGAAGACCCATGGAGTTCCACACATCGCGCGTGAGGGGTGGAGTGCATCTTCCTCGACTCATAGAATTGAGGTCCTTGGGTGTGGGCTGGAATGTAGGTCGGGAGCAGCATTAGCCACATTTCGACATTTCATGTACGTCCCGTATTGATAGACGTGATTAGAGAGCTTCAAAATTCAAGATCCACAGAGGTGAAGTCAAGGCGAAGTGTAGTCTCGCAACGAGGGATTTGTCATTGAGAGAAGATGGTACCGTGGTCATGGGACAGAGGTTGTGTGTACCGGACGTAGGTGATGTGAGGAGAGAGATTATGGAGGAAGCCCATTCCTCCGCTTATGCTATGCATCCGGGAAGCACAAAGATGTATCATACCCTAAAGGAACACTATTGGTGGAAAGTTACGAAGAGGGATATTGCAAGAGTTCGCCTGTGTGTCTCACATGTCGGCCAGTGAAAGCCGAACATCAAGCCTCGCAGACTATTGGCAGCTTCACTCGATTCCTCAATGGAAATGGGAGAGAATCACCATGGATTTTGTGGTAGGACTTCCATGTTGCCGGAATGGCCATGATACGATATGGGTGATTGTAGACAGACTGACGAAATCAGCCCATTTCCTACCTATCAAGAATAATAGTGGATTCATTGATAAGTTGGCCCAATTATACGTTAGAGAGATTATCGTGACCGCATGGTACGCCGCCTATCGCTTCGCACAGAGATCCAGGTTTACTCTCACGTGTTTTGGCCTGGGGCCATAATGTCTTGCACTAAACCGGCATTTTAGTACGGCATTTCATCCACAGACAGATGGCCAATCTGAGAGAACTATACAGACTTTAGAGGATATGATTAGGGCATGTGTTCTGGAGTTTAGAGGGAGCAAGGACACCCATCTACCCCTGATGGAGTTCGTGTGACACACAACGTCGACCAAGACGTATGGCCCCCTTATGCAGGCTCTTTATGGACGAAATGCCAAACTCAAAGATTGCTGGACGAGGTAGTGAAAGGAAATTAGTAGGTTCGAAAATTGTTCGCTGACTTGTGATAAGATCAAAAGTTCTAAGGATAGACTGTAACCGCACAAGACCGACGTAGTGCTTATGCGGACAATCGCCGTCGGACTGTAGCTCGAGTAGTAAGATATGGTGTATTTTTTGGAGGATTTCATGGAAGGGCGTGTACTAAGATTTGGGAACGCGGAAAGCCGAGTCCACGATATATTGGGCCATACGTAATTGTTGAGAGGATTGGAGAGGTGGCATATCGACTGAGTTGCCATCTCGACTGACGCATTCACTTATGTTTTCCATGTTTCTATGCTCCGCAAGTACATACCAGACCCTTCACATGTATTGATAGAGCAACCAGTGGAAATACAAGAGAATTTGACATATGAAGAGGAACCAGTGCAGATCCTCGACCGTCGAGAGCAAGTTCTGCGCAACAAGACTATTCCGTTGGTGAAGGTATTGTGGAGGAGTCATACAATAGAGGAAGCATTGATGCCGTAGGCCCAGATGCACCATCAAGCATCTCTCACTTGTTTTCCTGGATGAGGTATGTCTTTCTTTCTTTTGAGTTTAGCTTATTCATTTCAGGACGAAATGTTCCAAAGGAGGGAGGATTTGTAACACCTCGTCCCGAGAGAGGCACAAGAGCATGATATTACAGGTGGGTGTATAAGAGCACTAAAATGTCACATAGTAGTATTTTGGAGACTAAAATAGGAAATGATAATTTATGGTATGAGCATAAGGGTATAATGGTCATTACAAAAGGATATGGAAATCATAACGTTGTAGAGATGGGCCACACATAAATAAATAAGTTAAAATTGCAAAATTAAAGTGTTGAGGGATATTTGCAATTAAAGGAAAGGTTAAAATATAATAATAGGAAAATAAAAGCCAAAAGTCATTTGGTCTCAAAAGTTTGCCCTAGCAAACCCGTAGGAGAGAAAGGAAAAGGGAGAAAAGGAGAGAAAAGAAAGGAAAGAAGAGAGAAAGGGAAGAAAAGGGTGGAGCAAGGTGGGAGATGTGATTTTTTTTCTTCTCCTTCAAGCTTTCCAAGTGCTCTACAAGTGGTAGCAAGGGAGAGGAGCCAAAGGAAACCAAGAACAAGTAAGTTTGTAATGGTGGGAAAGTTAGGGTTTGATGTTTTTCATGTCCAATGTCTTGAATTTTTTGGTATGGATGTTAAATTGGTGGTATTTAAGGTTGAATGATGCTGATTTTGGATATCAATTGAGAAGGAATGGATTAGGGTTAGGTTTTGGAAAAGAAAGCGAGGGAATTGTTAGGATTTGATAGTGAATTGTGTGTGATATGTTGAAATGGGTATAAGGCATCGATTGAGTGTTTAGAGTGAAAAAAGTGGAAGAGAAACACATTCGTCATTTTCGGGCAGTACCTGGTACAGAAATGCCCCGTTTTCTCAAGCTGACCACTTTCGTATTTTGACCATAACTTGATCATTTCTGATCCGATTTGAGTGATTCAAGTTTCTGGTTAAAATATACTTCAAGGAGAATCATACATATATAAATAGGAATCGTTAAATTCTGATTATAAGTGGCCTAAAAATTCACTCAAAGTAGGACCATGTGCAAGCCAAATTCGTTCGCTTTTGAACATAGATTAGCCCGTTATTTGGACGTAAAGTGAGTTTCGTGTCTGACTGGGGTGATTCCAATTCTGAGAAGAACCCTTAGCACCTTAAATTTTAAATAGTACAAAGAGATAATGTCAAATATGAAGTTAAGACCCTGGAAAAAATGATATGTCAAATGCCCGAAAAATCGGTAAATGACTAATTTGGCATGAAAATGCCATCACTTGAATTTGGAAGAGTCAATTGGAATGATTCCACTTTGGCAAAGTAGATTCATAGAGGAACAAGAAAAGGATTTGAATTGATGGCATTAAGGTCATTTTGTAAAGAAAATGTAATTTGGTCTTGCCTTGATTATGTTTTTAAGTATGGTTACATGATTTAAGTGAATGTGATGCGGGTTGCGAAAATGAATGTGTATGATGGGTTAAAATGGAAGTTATGGTTAATGTTAGTTGTGGCTTTGAAAAAGGTGAAAAGGACTATCGGAAGGAACGGAACTCGACGGAAGCAAGCGGGGATTGAGCGGTGAACGTGAGTGAAAATGATATTTTGAAAATTGAGTTTTTTTAAAAGAGAATGGTTTTAATGTTAAACTGAAAGTTTAATGGAAATGTTTATGTAAATGTTAAGGCATATGGAAATGTTTTATCTTGCATCAGAGTATTATGAAAGTTTTAAAATGTGTAAAGAATGCATATGTGTTTTAATGATAAAGTAAAGGATTTAAATGTATTTATAAATGGCTTGAAGAAATGTTTTACTGGATACTACCTAAACTCCCCTAAGTGACTGTTATGACTGATATCGTCGAGGTACCTAAACGTGTAAGGATTTAGAGGGTAAAGTTATAGGTTACTAACTGAGGGAGGGAATTAGGTTTCTAGAGTAATATCCTTACACGTGATAAGGTGCTATGACTGGAACCCTATGCAAAGCGTGAGTTTCTCCGCAGCGTAGTGGTTATGACTGGAATGTGACTGTCCCTCACCGTCAGTACCCGGAAACTGTTCGGTGTGTTTATTCCCCTGGGTTCCATCAGAAAGAAAGAAAGAAATAAAGAAAGAAAGTTTAAGGCATAAATGTTTAAGGCATAAATGGATTTTAATTGTATAAGTATTTATTATAAACAAAGAAAGAAAGTTTAAGGCATAAATGTTTAAGGCATAAATTGATTTTAATTCGTAATAGTATGTATTACTTTGATATATACCGAAAATGTTATTTTAATGGAAATGTACACTCCACCGGGCTCCTTTAGCCTATTCTTCCGTATGTTTCAAAACATTTTCAGACTGCAGATAGGTGCGCAGGTAGAACGTCCCTCTATAAGTGTGTTGAGTCGAGCCATCAAGGAGAGACGACGATCGGATTTCTATCAGATATATAATTTTGCATACTGTATATGTTGAATATTTTGTTATGGATATATGTATATGTGTAAAGTTGAAAAGGAACTAGGTGGGCTTTGATCCTCAGTGAACGAGGTACGTAGGCGGTCGGCTTAAGTCCGGCTCAATCTCAATCTTTTGATAAAAACAAATGCATGGAATTGAAGAAGTTTGAAATGTTTTGATGATTGAAATGAATAAATGTATATATGTATATATCATGGTTTGATCGGGTCAGGACGAGGAGTCCTAAAACTGATGTCGAGAGGCCGAGGATTTGAAAGATTTGAAGTGTTTTTAAATGTTTTCGTGAGGTTTGTAAATTTGGGAAAGTCCGAAATACAGGAAAGTCCGGCCAATTTTTCAAAAAATCTGCCGCTTGAAAAATAAAAGAAAAGAAAAAAACAAAATTTACCACTTCGCTCGCATTATTTTCTAAAGATATGTTAAGGATCAGAAGGGTTCGCTTCCATGGATTTTATTTGACTATTTTGAGGAAAAGTTTCTATATCCATTGGAGTGCCGGGGGTCCCCTCGGGTTCATGAGGTTAATCCGGGTCGGGGTCCTTCATCGAACCCCCCGAAGAGCTCCTCCACAACCTTAATTTTCTATTCCCATAACCACCACCCTCCTTCTAAAACACACGGAAGAAACTAAATAACATAGATATAAGAATTACACATAAAACAATGCAGAGAGGTGGGAGGTTAAGGATTTGAAATAAGGTAAGCCAAAGCGGCGAAGTACCCATCACCAACCACCACTGAAGAATCGGAGGCCAGTGATGCCGCCAGGTTCTTTCCTATCAACCTCGAACCCCTCGAAGAGCTCCTCCACTGCCTTAATTTTCTCTTCCCATTACCACCGCCCTCTTTCTAAAACAATCAGAAGGAACCAAATCAAAAACCCCCAATAACAAGAACAAAAGCATAATCAAACCCATAAATTCAAACTCACATTGTCTTCGATATGAGCACTTTAAACTTCCCAATAAGTGATTTTATCCAGTTCCCTGAACCTCCGACGAGTGGAAAATTTTTAAAATTCTACTGGTTTGAATTGAAATGGTCGATTTTAATTAGGATGTCTTTTGCATCAAGGAATTAAAATTGTGAATTTATGTGCAGAATGGACGGTGGACGAGGACGCGGACGTGGACGTGGACGGGGTCGTGGTTGTGGAAGTCAAGCAAATCCACCACCGCCACCACCTCCCGATGCTATGAATGGCATTTATCAATGTTTGAGAGAACTCACTTCCCTAGTGCAACATCATAATAGAAACAACAACAACAACCACACCGGCGGGGCTCACTCCCTAGCCCAAGTATCGGGCAATGGAGAAGAGAATCGGAGAATGATAATTCTTCGAGAATTTTTAAGGCAAAGCCCACCCACTTTCCAAGGAAGCTCAAACCCCCTAGATGCTTTATAGGTGGATCCGCCAGACAAAAAGTCTTGATGGCTCAGAGTAGCCGAAGACTTTAAAGTCGGCTTGGCCACGTATTTATTTGATGGAGAGGCCGATCACTGGTGGGAATCAGTAAAGAGAAGGAGGGACATCAGTGCACTTACTTGGGGGGAGTTCGATAAAATCTTCCAAGACAAGTATTTTCCTAATCCGTCGTATTTAACGAAGGTCGACTTTCAAGCTCAAGGGCAAGGTAGCACAACTGCGGGTTGAGTATGAGAGGAGGTTTACCAGCTATCCTAAGTATGCCATGGAGTTTGAGATTTACGAGGCCAACCGAGCTAAGCGCTTTGAACAGGGCTTGAGGCCGGCCATCCGAGAGAAGTTAGTAGCCTCGTAGATACGAGATCACGGGATATGGTGGATCGAGCCGCACTGCAGAGGGATATAGAGGGATAGCCACGACTTACGTAGCTGGTGAGGGGAGGTCCGATCCGGATCGGTGCGGCAGCGCTGGAGTTCGGGAGGGCGCACCTTATCGCCGCCTGCACTGCATGCTGGGACCTGTGAATTCCCGCTTAGCCGTAGGGGCCGGAGGCGTACTGCTGGGAGTGTGCATCGATTCACGATCCTCGCTTCAGATGCATAAGGTATGTCATATTAGAATGCATTGTCCAATTTATCCACCTCAGAGGAATACTCCGACAGCAGGACCGGTACAAGCAATTAGGCCACTCCCACCTAGGCCACTACCGCAGCAGAGGACATTGGGGGCCCAAGCCCTAGGCAATGCTATCCAAGGGAGAGCGTTTGCTTTTACTCAGCCAGAGGAAGATGTCTACAATGCAGTTGTGGAAGGTATCATTCTTCTTTATAATTCATGGGCCCGAATTCTATTTGATCCTGGTGCGACTCATTCATTTGTATGCACCACATATGCTATTGATTTGTGATTGAACTTTGAAAAGCTAGAGCAGGCATTAAATATTGACTTGCCCACTCCGGAATAATTGCGCATCACCTGTTTCAGCGGGTTGCGTGCTTCGTGATTGGTGAGCAATTTAATTAATTGTGGACTTGATCGCTTTAGATTTGAAGGGGTATGATGTTATATTCGATGGACTTGGTCGGCCCACTTTCCGAGCAAAGGATGGATTGTTTCAAGTAGTTTACCTACACTCCGCCAATGAGGTAGTTTTCGCTCATTAACAAACCGGTTCTTCCTATCCATTTCCTACCATGAGTAGTAAATTTGAAAGCCATGTGGAGCCACTTGAGTTTCTTAGCTAGCTTGATTGGAGAGAAGAAGGAGCAAGACCCTAAGAGGGCGGTGTTAGTAGCACCTGGATTCCTGAGTCTTCCAGATGAACCTACCGTGGTTACCCCCTAATAAAGAGAGACTGAATCAAGATTGATCTCTATCCCGAATCGAACCCATATCCATTGCCCTCACCGTATGGCACCTTTGGAGCCAAAGGAGCTTGGCGCGAAGCAATTGGACCACTTGTCAATATCGGGTTTATTCGTCTAAGTACCTCAATTGGGATCTCCACGCTCTTCAGAAGAAGCACGATGAAACCCTTCGGTTACGCATTTAATTACGTACGTCAATGTAGGTGACAAAGGAAAATAAATACTCTTTACCTCGGATAGATGACCTATTTGATTAGTTGAAGGGTTCTAGGTATTACACCAAGATTGATCTGCGTACAGGGTAGCATCAATTGCAAATCAGGGAGGAGGACATTCCTAAGACTGCTTTCCGTACCCGGTATGGTCATTTCGAGTACACATTAATGCCGTTCGGATTGACTAATACTCCCGCAGCTTTCATGGATTTGATGCATAGGGTATTTTGACCGTAATTGGATCAATTTGTCATTATGTTCCTTGATGACATACTAATCTACTCACGGACCCCCGAGGAGCATGAACATCATCCCACAATTGTGCTCCAAACCATAAGTTATATGCTAAGATGAGCAAATGCGAGTTTTGGCTGAAGGAGGTGAAATTCCTTCGCCATGCGGTGTCGGAACAGGGATGTAGCTAGATACATTTCAAAATGTGCGGTGGGTCAACAAGTAAAGATTGAGCACTAAAGGCCCGGAGGATTACCCCATTCCTTGCCTATCCTAAAGTGGAAGTGGGATCACATCACCAATGACTTCTCAGATTCGGGGTTTTCCACGGACCGCACGAGGGCATAATGCCGTGTGGGTTATTGTTGATAGACTCACCAAGTCCACTCATTTCCTGGGTATGAAGACCACAAACATAACCGAGACTCTGAGCCAACTTTATATTCGTGAGATTGTTAAATTGCATGGAGTTCCACTCTATCGTGACTGGACGTGATTCCCGGCTCCAGGGTACATTTAGCAAGTCTATCACAAGCGACGGGGACAGAGTTACGTTTCAGCACAGCCTTTCATCCCCAAACGGATGGCCAATCCAAAAGGGTAATACAGGTTGTGGAAG
This sequence comes from Tetrastigma voinierianum, assembly GCA_016808115.1. Lineage (NCBI taxonomy): Eukaryota > Viridiplantae > Streptophyta > Magnoliopsida > Vitales > Vitaceae > Tetrastigma > Tetrastigma voinierianum. The sequence goes on from JAEQBH010003287.1 coordinate 71,463, forward strand.
ACATGATACGTGATTGCATGTTGACTCTCATGAAATCGAGTAACCATTTGCCACGGTAGAATTATGCACAACAACAAATGGTCGTGCAAGTATTTGGGATGGCACCTTATGAGGCATTGTATGGAAGGCCATGTAGATCACCGACATGTTGGTTGGAAGCGGGCGAGAGTAGCCTGTTTGGGCTAGAGATTGTTTGGGAAACTACAGAGAAGATTCAACTCATTCGGGAGAGACTACGCATGGCGCAAAGTAGACAGAAAAGTTATAAGTGAGCGACGATCAGAGACCTCGACTTTCAATAGGGGATTATGTATTCCTAAGGTGTCCCCTAAAAGGAGTGTTTAGATTTTGACGAGAAAGCAAAGCTAGCACCAAAATATATCGGGACCATTTGAAGTGATTACAAGGCGGCGATCGCTTGCGATTACCCGCCAATTGTCCGAGGTGCCCGATATTCCATGTATCAATGTTGAGGAAGTGTCTACCTGATGCAACGCCGATCATAAACTTGGAAGATATAGAAGTCCAAGATGCCGGGGTAAACATATGAGAACAACCTAAGTGAGAATTCTTGATACTAAAGAAAGTGGTGCTTCAGAACAACCATCCGACTAGTGAAGGTTTTGTGGCAACACCATGGGGTTGAAGAAGCTACATGGGAATCGGGGCTAGAAATACGAGAGAAGTACCTGCATTTATTCGCTACTAGAGGTAAGTTTCAAGGACGAAACTTTCTTTAAGGGGGGTGGATTGTAAACCCCCACATGTCTAAATATTAATAATCGTCCAATTAGTTTTACCTCTTAAATCAAAGTATAAGAATGATAAATATAAAAATGGTTACATAAATCATAGAAACAAAGGTTTTTAGGTTAAAATAACATTAAAAATGAACTAACGTCGAAAACCTTAGAGTAGTCTTATAGACCGAATTTTGAGAGTGTAGTGGCAAACTGTAAGAAAAACCAAAAATGCCCCATGAACAGTAATTTTCGGGGCAGCTGGATTAAAACACCAAACTTTTACTTTCTTTCTCAGATTTTCTCCACCCCACTTGCACCCCACGCCTCTTGAAGCCCTAGGGATCATTGGAGAAGAAGAAATGGCGTTTCTAGGCCAGAGATTTAAGGGCAAAGGTGATACAAAAGCTTAAGATCTCCATACCAACCAAAGATTAAGATAGGGGTTTTCTCCCATTCACTTACATTGAGGCTAGGGTATGTATATATGTACGTTTTGGGGCTATAAATGCTATTTTTCTGGGTATTCTGAAGCCATTCTCTCTTTGTACGTGGGAGTGAGGAATTTATTCTTAAATGTGTTCTTTGGGGATTATTTCTAACTCCTAGTGATTCAGGTGGAGTAGAAAAATACGTGGTATGATCTCTTGTATTTTCTAACTATTTTTGAATTGTTTTATGATTGTTTGTGGATTCTAGAAGTTTCTCCAAAGAAATTGAGAATTATGGAAGGATTGGTAGGAAATGGTTGGTTGGTAAACTAAATTTTCTCGGTACAGATTGAGGAACTAAAGGGGGATTCTTTATATAGTATGGGGTTTTTCTGATGGTGTCACTCGCCCGATTTCGACTCACTCGGGCCAAATTCGGACTCCTCGATCTCGATTCACTCACTCGATCCGATTCCGACTCACTCCGACCCGATTCGACCACTGACCCGATTCTCCACTGGGATTATTATTATTATCGGGGGATTTTACATAATAATGGGGATTATGATATATTCCCGGGGATTTTTTTCTTACATAACATGGGATTTTATATAGTTTGGGGGATTCTGGTATAGTATGGGGGATTTTTATATAACATGGGGATTATTATATAATATGGGGATTCTTATATAACATGGGAAATTTTATATAAAGATGGGGATTTTAATATAAGATGGGAGATTCTTGTATAGTATGGGGATTTATATAACATGGGGGATGATTATATAATATGGGATTCTACATAACATGGGATTCTTATATAGTTGTGGATTCCGTATAGTATGGGGATTTTTATATAACATGGGGATGATTATATAATACGGGGATTCTCATAACATGGGATTCTATATAGCCTGGGGGGATTCTGGGTATAGTACGGGGGATTTTTTTATATAACAGAGGGATGATTATATAATATGGGGATTCTTATATAACATGGGATTCTTATATATCTTATGGGATTTCCATATGATATGGGCAGGATTTTGGTATGGACCCGGGGATGAGATTAATTGTTGGCAGGATAAAAATTGGAGCATAGTGATTGGTAATAAAAAGGAAATGAGAGGTTCCTTGTAAGGATGCTCAACCTATGCTCAAGAGGTTCCTTGTAAGGATGCTTGAGAAACCCTACTATGATGAATGAGAGGTTCCTTGTAAGGATGCTCAACCTATGCTCAAGAGGTTCCTTATAAGGATGCTTGAGAAACACTACTATGATGAATGAGAAGTTTATTGTAAGGATGGAAAACTACTAGGATAAATGAGAGGTTCCTTGTAAGGATGCTCAACCTATGTTCAAGAGGTTCCTTGTAAGGATGCTTGAGAAACCCTACTATGATGAATGAGAGGTTCCTGGTAAGGATGCTCAACCTATGCTCAAGAGGTTCCTTGTAAGGATGCTCGAGAAAACTACATTAGGATGAAATGAGAGGTTCCTTGTAAGGATGCTCAACCTATGCTCAAGAGGTTCCTATAAGGATGCTTGAGAAACACTACTATGATGAATGAGAAGTTTATTGTAAAGGATGTTTGAGAAACAAAAATAATCTATAAGCTGGTATTTGGTGAAAAGGTTTATAATTTTATTGATGCGTTGCTTGAGTGTACATTTACTTAAGTGTTTTCATATAAACTTGAGATCTATTTGCAATGTCCTTGTTTTCTGTAAAATGGTACATCTATGATATGTTATAAAAAAAAATGAGACCGACTGTTTTTCATATTTTTCTAAACCTTGTTGGAGTTTGGGAGGATTTTCCTACAGAGCTTCGTGCTCACCCCCCCTACTTACATCCCTTTTCAGATTTTACCTTTGAGGAGGTGGTAGGAGCTGAGGAACCCGCGCATGGGGAGGCCCCACCCGAGGGGAATCTAAATTCCGAGGAGAACATGTAGAGCTATCAGTTTCTTTGTACTAGACTAGAGAAATTATTTTGAAATCATGTAAAGTCTAGTATTTTGTTATTCCGCTGCGTTATCATAGTTTAATTTTTTTGGGTAAATGCCATTGTTGGGCATACTTTTTGTTATTGGCCCCGGGCTTGGCTTAGTCTTTAGAAGGTTATTGTGGGTATTTCTATACGGTGAATAGAAATCTTGGGATAATAGTGTAAATATTTGATGGATAAATGGGCACAATGTGGGTGATGTATGATAATCGCACAGTCAGGTTTGGGCAGAGCTTCCCGAACAAGGAGACTCACCTCGAATTTTGTTCAATTAAGGACCCTTGGTCATTTATGGATTTTATTAGTGCTCTCATGGTGTAAATGGTTGTTAGTATATAATGACGTCCCAAGGGGTATTTGGGGCGTTACAGTTTCAATAACTTTTTATTGAAGTGTGTTTATATTTTAAAAAGTGTTTCAAAAATCATTTTCCTTAGTATCAATTTTTTTTATGTTTTCTTACAGAAAATCGTGTTTGAATGGATAACAGTTTTCAAAATCTTTTTTTTTTAATAAAAAATATGTTTGGTAAGAAATTTGAGAACAATAATGAAAAATAATTTCTATAATTGTTTCTAAATACTATTTTATGATATTTTAAAAGGTGAAATCATATTGAAATTGTAATTTTTTTAATCCAATAATTTTTATTATATTTTAAAAATTTTATATATAGTTATTTATTTTTAATCAATCTAAATATTTTCATAATACAATAATTAAAAATTGATTATGCCTCGTTTTCAACCTAACTGGCCGGGAGCGCTGGGTCGTCAGTTGACCAAGACTCCGCGAGGGTCCGAATCGAAGGATGCCTGACCGTCTCGGGGATGGGGTAGGATTATCGTACGTCGGTATATAAGGTTCGTGCGACTTTCCCCGCAAGAAAAAACCATAAGGAAGAAGGGCCGGCGAGGGCTTCGCCCGTGGCCGCTCCGATGCCTAAGTCAGATTCTGTATGAGAGAAAAGAGAGAATCTTTTGATTGCTTAGTCTTGGCGTCCCTTTTAGTGTTGGAGCGGCCTTGTATTTGTAATGGGTCTTCATCCAATTTGGACGATGATTAGGGGTTCTTCCCTTTGGAGGATCGGTTTCCTCACGTAGTCATCCATAGATTTTGCAATGGATTAGTCAATGGAATTTATTTGGAGTAATCCTCCTTCCTTATTGGGAGATATTCAACTAACGGTTTTTTGATGCTTTTCCTTTCTTTTATAATAGACTTGATAGACGCTCTTGTGAATATTCTATCATCCGTTATTTGTAGAGATATAGTTTGACTGGCCTTGTATGGGCTCTCCTGTTCTTTCAATTCCATGTTCTGGACCTAACGGGCTGAGCTTTGGTTTGGGCTGTTATGGAAGGATATGGACATGGCACGACCCACACCGCTCTTTTGGGCTGGCGAGTGAAATGCTTGACCCATTTCTATATCCCATCAAGGCCCCCACTCTGTGTACCCGGGATGCAAGGGGCACCGGATTAGTCCCGCGACGGTTGTTATTTCCCGTGTCCGCTTCTGATGTGGATTAATTAACTCCGTCCGCCGTCATATGTTAATGATGGCTCTTCGAAGCTCTCGCTCTTGTTTTTCATATTCTCTTTGCTTTCCCTTGTTTCTTGTCGACCTTCTAGTTCTCACTTCCTTTAGCCCCATAACTCCCTTTTGTCTTTATATTTCTCAAGGCTCTTGTATTTCGTTCCGATTTTGCTCTATCCGTTCGGGGCAGCCAGTCCCTTCTCGTGTCTTTTCATTCCCGCCCGCGGCATCCCCGTCTTGTCGTGTTTCTTTCGATTGATACGACGAGGCCCTAGGGTTCGTCTGGATTTCGTTTTGGTTACGTCATGGGTCCCAAACGTTCTTCCTCTCGCAGACAGCGATTCCTCCGTTGATGCCGGTCCCGGTGTGTCGGGGCGCTTCCGCTTGTTCGACAAATACTGGGCCTCAACCTACTCCGGAGGCGCCTTCCCTTCCCTTAGGTAAGGGAAAAAGGAAGATAAACTTTTTCAACACAGACGGAACTGATGATGCCTCAACCTCCGCTTGTTTCCTGATGATGCCTTTTTCAACCGAACTGGGGCCGAGCGTGTGGGGGTCGTCAATGGACCTCGATTGTTTGCGGGCCGGGATGCAGCTCTTGGATTGTCTGGCCGAGGTAGATCGCCGTGACCGTTGATCCAGAGGCCCCGATGAAGTACTTCTCTGCAAAAACTGAGGAAAGGGGGGTCGGCGAGGGCTTTGCCCGTAGCCGCTCCGATGCCAAAGTCAGATTCTTCCTTGAGAGAAAAGAGAGAATGCTTAGAGAATTAGTATTGACATCTGAATGAGCATACCTTTCACCGCTGGGGTGACCCTGTATTTATAGTGTATATTATTCCCAATTTGAGGGTAGTAAGGATTCTTTCCTACTGGATGATATCATTGCCTTTTATCGGATTTTAGAAAGAGATATTGAAGGAATAGTTTATTGAGAATTATCCTCCTTCCTTTTTAGTGAGATTTGATTGGATTTGCAAGATAATATATTATTGAGAATTATCCTCGCTTTCCCCTTACTGTGAGATTTAGTCCGACGGCAGGATGTGAGCCTTCCCATCCATATCATCGGCCTGGGGCGAGTGGACCGCTCAAGCTGGGGGCCGACGCTAGGGGCTTGGGTGTTTTATAGGGCTTGCCTCTCCTTTGGGCCTAGTGAGTAGGCCTGCGCGCCTATTTTTCAAACCCCATCACACCCCCAGCCCTTGTGCACGGCATGCGTGGGCAAGGGCTATATCGCTTCTTGCATCGGTGTGATTTTACGTGTCGCCTGGCCGGATTAGTTAGGCTTTGTTGTCGCCTTATGTCCGTGATAATGATGACCTTCGCTCGCCATTTCTTCCAGAATATCCTCTGACCGCTCGCCTTAAGTGCTCCCTTTGAACCGAATGGCCTAAATCGAAAGGCCCGAAGCCGAAATTAAGCTCGCAACCGAGTCGCTAGTGGCTTCGTGGGCCAGCTTGTTAGAGCCGACCGACCTCTAGGGCCGCACGACTTTGGCCGAGGCCGTTAGTGCTAGCTTGGCCAGGGACCTCCACTCCACGACTTGTATGAGCCGAATTGATTCCTTAGGCTGCATGACCTCCTTTTGGCTGAGGTCGTCAATGTAAGCTGTTGTTCTTACTCCACAACATGTGTCGCCCGAACTGATTTAGGCTGGGCGCGACCGCTGGGCCGAGGTCGTCAATGCGGTAGTAGGTGGGTAGAGCCCGCCCGCGAACCAATGGAAGAGCTCAAGCCACAGGGAATGGGGCTGAGTAGAGCTCGGCCCATGTGTATTGATGGAAGAGCTCGTCAAGGCGAACTTGGGAAGAGCTCGCCAATGGGAATTATGGGAAAGAGCCTGCCAATGCGAGCAGGGTAGAGCTCACAATGTGAAGGGTCAAGTATACCGCCCATGTGAATCGAGGGAAAGAGCCTGCCGAGTGAACTATTGAGTAGAGCTCGTCCAAGTGAACTGATGGGAAGAGCTGGTCGGAGTGAACAATTGAGTAGAGCCTGGCCCAAGTGAACTCGACGGGAAGAGCTGGTCGGAGGAATACTGGTGCGGAGCTCGCCCAAGTGAACCGATGGGAAGAGCTCGCCAATGTGAGCGCCGAATAAGAGGTCGCCCATGAGAATAAGAGCTCGCCTATGTTGAGTGATAGGAAGAGCTCGTGATGAATGAATACTGGTGAGGAGCTCATTCCATGCTGAGTGATGGGAAGAGCCTATCGAATGAGTAGTGTGCAGAGCCTCACCATGTCGAGTGATGGGATGAGCTCGCCGAATGAATAGTAAAGTGTAGCCTGCCCATGCCGAGTGATGGGATGAGCTCGTCAGGGCGAATTGTAAAGTAGAGCTCATCCATGCTGAGTGATGGGATGAGCCCATCGCACGAGTAGTAAAGTAGAGTCATCTCATGTCGAAAGTGGTGGATGAGCTCATTAATAAAGTGTGAGCTCGTCCATGCCGAAAGTGATGGGATGAGCCTCACAATATGAATTACTTGGCTCCCGGGCGCCGTGGGCCTTGGTGGCGTTCCAACCGAAAGTGGCGATATGTAGCCGAAAGGGCGATTGAGCCGAGTGGCGATGTAGCCCAGTGGCGATTGAGCCGAGTGGCTGTAGCCGAGTGGCGATTGAGCCGAGTGGCGATGTAGCCGAGTGGCGATTGAGCCGAGTGGCGTTGTAGCCGAGTGGCGTTGTAGTCGAGTGGCGATTGAGCCGAGTGGCGATTGAGCCGAGTGGCGATGTAGCCGAGTGGCCATTGAGATGAGTGGCGATGTAGCCCAGTGGCGATTGAGCCGAGTGGCGGTGTAGTCGAGTGGCGATGAAGCCGAGTGGCGATGTAGCCAAGTGGCGATGTAGCCAAGTGGCGATGTAGCCGAGTGGCGATGAAGCCGAGTGGCGATGTAGCCGAGTAGCGATGTAGTCGAGTGGCGATGTAGCCGAGTGGCCATTGAGCTGAATGGCAATGTAGCCGAGTGGCGATTGAGCCGAGTGGCGGTGTAGCCGAGTGGCGATTGAGCCGAGTGGCGATTGAGCCGAGTGGCGTTGTAGCCGAAAGGGCGACGAGTCGAGTGGCGACATTGAGCCGAGTGCGGCGATTGAGCCGAAAGGGCTATGTACCGAGTGGCGATTGAGCCGAAAGTGGGCGATTGAGCCGAGCGGGCGATGTAGCCGAGTGGCGATTGAAATGAGTGGCGCAGGGGCCGAGTGGCGATTGAGCCGAAGCATGGCGGCTCGAGCGATTGAGCCGAGTGGCGAGTGAGCCGAGTGGCGATGTAGCCGAGTGGCGTTGTAGCCGAGTGGCGATGTAGCCGGCGGCGGCGTAGCCGGCGCGATCGAAATGGTACGCGTTTGTAGCCGAAAGTGGCGACATGAGTGGCGATGTAGCCGAAAGTGGCTATCGAGCCGAGGGCGATCGAGTCGAGGGCGGCGTAGCCGAAAGGGCGACGAGCAGTGGCGATTGAGCCGAGTGGCGCGTAGCCGAGTGGCGATTGAGCCGAGCGCGATTGAGCCGAAGTGGCGATGTGAGGCCGGCGGGCGACCGAAATGAGTGGCGTTGTACCGAGGGCGCTTGTAGCCGAAAGTGGCGTATGTAGCCGAAAGCGGGCGTCAGCCGAAGGGCGGCGTGTGTACTCGGAGCCGCGACAGCCGAGTGCGGCGACCGAAATGAGTGGCGATTGAGCCGAAAGGGCGATTGAGCCGAGTGGCGATGTAGCCGAGTGGCGATTGAGCCGAGTGGCGATTGAGCCGAGGGCGGTATAGCCTAAGCAGGATTGAAAGCCGAGTGGCGACGAGCCGGCCGATCTCGACTTCGTAGCGTGACTCGCTTATGTGACGAACTCGCCAGCGAACAAATGAGCAGCCCGCCCATGTGTATCACGGGAAGAGCTCGCCATGTAACTCGGTATTCGCGTATTTCCGGGACCGCTGTGAAGGCTCGTCAGAATGCGGTAGGAGCTCGCCCATGTTGGATCGATGGGAAGAGCTCACAATGAAAATAGTAAAGCAGGAGCCCGTCTCCGCTTGGAAGTGCAAAGGAAGGGCCTGGGTCAGTCAACAAATGAACTCGTCCATATCGAGGAAGAGCTTCACAATATGAATTGTGGTGATGGAGCCCGTCTGCCTAATATGCGCTGAAGGGCTCGCCGGGACAAGCGAGTAGGAGCTCGCCCATGTTGACTGGAGCGGGAAGAGCTCGCCAATGAAAACAGAGGGAAGGAGCCCGCTCGCTTAAGTGCAAAGAAGGGCCTGCCAGCGAAGAGTGGGAGCCATCCGTCTTGAGTCAAAGGAGAGCCTGGCCACCGAGACTTCAGAGAGGAGCCCCGTCCGTCTGGCACAAAGGCGGCCTGGGCCCCGAAGGATGGCAGGAGCCTGTCGCCCCGTGTTGGAAGGGAGAGCTCGCCAATGAGACATGTAGGAGGAGCCTCCTTTCGCTTGAAGCACAAAGAAGGGCTCAGCCCCGATAAATAGAGGGAGCTCTGGCCCACCGTGCTGGAAAAGGGGAGAGCTCGCAATGAGATTTTAGTGGAGGCCTGCCTCGTTGGCAAAGGAAGGGCTTCCGCCCTCGAAAGATGGTAGGAGCTCGTCTACCATGTTGAAGGAAGCTCGCCAATTTGTAGGGAGGAGCCCGTCTGCTTGAAGCAAGCGTTGGAAGGGCCTGGCCCCGAGCAAATAGAGGGAGCCTGGCCCGCCCGTGCCAAGGGAGAGCTCGTAATGAGATTTTTGTAGGAGGAGCCCGCCTGCTTCAAGTACAAAGTGGAAGGGCCTGGCCCCGGGCGACGGCAGGAGCTCGTCGCCCGTGGCCGCGGGAGAGCGGTCAATGAGACTTGCAGGGAGGAGCCCGTCTCGTCTAAGTACAGCCAAGGGCTCATCCGATGAATAAGAGGAGCCGTCTGCCCGTGTTGGAAGGGAGAGCTCGGTATCAGATTGTAGGAGGAGCCGCTCGCTTCAAGTACAAAGTGAAGGGCCTGGCCCCTGATAAATAGAGGGAGCCTGCCTCGGGCCTCGTGTTGAAGGGAGAGCTCCTAAGAATGATTTGTAGGAGGAGCCCGTCCGTTTGGAAGTACGCTGAAGGGCCTGGCCCCGAAGGATGGTAGAGCTCGTCTGGGTCAGGCCAAGGGAGAGCCACATCGAGATTCCTCGTAGGAGGAGCCCGTCTGCTTGAAGTACAAGGAAGGGCTCGCCCCATAACAGAGGAGCCTGCCTCGCCGTGTCAAGGGAGAGCTCGCAATGAGATTTGTAGGAGGAGCCCGGGTCTTGAAGTACGCTGAAGGGCTCGTCCCGAAGGATGGTGTGGAGCCTCCGTCGTGCTGAAGCCGGAGAGCTCGCCAATGACTCAGAGGAGGAGCCCGCCCGCTTTGAAGTACAAAGTGAAGGGCTCAGCTCGATAAATAGAGGGAGCCTGCCTCACAAGGTTGAAGGGAGAGCTCAATGATTTGCGGTGGAGGAGCCCGCTCTGCTTGAAGTACACAAGGCCTGGCCCCGGGAAGATGGTAGGAGCTCGTCTGCCTATGTTGAAGGGAGAGCTCACAATGATTTCGTAGGGAGGAGCCTCCGTCTGTCAGCGCCGTGAAGGGCTCGCCCCGATGAATAGTGTGGAGCCTGCCTCGCTCGTGTCAAAGGAGAGCCTGGGCCAATGAGAGTTGTAGGGAGGAGCCCGCCCGCTGAAGTACGTGGAAGGGCCTGCCCCGATGAACAAAGTGGGAGCTCGTCATCAGGTCAAGGGAGAGCCTTGCACAGATTTGTAGTGGAGGCCTACCGCTTCAAGTGCAAAGAAGGGCTCGCCCTGAAAAGATGGTAGGAGCTCGCCGCCTACGCCAAGGGAGAGCTCGCCAGATTTGTGCGGAGGAGCCCGTCAAGGCTTGAATTGGCGTTGAAGGGGCCTGCCCCGATGAATAAGAGGGAGCCTGGGCTCCGCCCGTGCCGGGCGGAGGAGCCTGGCCAATGAGACTTTTGTGGAGGAGCCCGCTCAAGCTTGGGCACGCTGGAAAGGGCCTGGCCCCGAAGGAATAGTAGGAGCCTGGGCTCGCCTGCGGCTGGCGGGAGAGTCTGCCACGAGACTCGTAGGAGGAGCCCGCTCCTCGTCAAGTACAGCTGGAAGGGCTCGCCTGGCGAAATAGCAGGAGCCTGCCCGCCTGCGGCCAAGGGAGAGCCTGCCACGAGACTGAGAGGGAGGAGCCCGCTCGCTGAAGTGGCAAAGGAAGGGCTCGACCGATGAATAGTAGGAGCTCACACTGCCGCCTATGTCAAGGGAGAGCTCACAATGAGACTTGTGGGAGGAGCCCGTCTCGTCAAGTACAAAGAAGGGCTCGCTTCGGGATGTAATAATAGGAGCTCGTCTGGGCCTGTGGCCATGGAGAGCCTGTCAATGAGATTTAGGGAGGAGCCCGCCTTGAAGTACAAAGTGAAGGGCCTGGGCCCGATGAATAGTGGAGCTCGTCACCAGGTTGAAGGGAGCTCGGCAATGAGATTTGTAGGAGGAGCCCGTCTGCTTGAAGTACGCTGAAGGGCTCCTCGTCCCGACACGTAGGAGCTCTGGTCTCGCTCAGGCTGGCGGGAGAGCCTGGGCTCATCGAGACTTGCAGGGAGGAGCTCACCGCTTAAAGTACAAAGTGGAAGGGCCTGCCCCGACGAATAGTAGGAGCCGTCGTCTCGTGTTGAAGGGAGCCTTCGCCAATGAGACTCAGTAGGGAGGAGCCCGCTCGCTTGAAGTACGCTGAAGGGCTCGGCCCCGATGAATAGGATTGCCCCGCCCTGCGGTTACGAGAGCCACAACAGATTCTGCAGGAGGAGCCCGCTCGCTTGAAGTACGTGAAGGGGCTCGCCCCGATGAATAGTAGAGCCTCGTCGCCTGTGTTGAAGGGAGAGCTCGTCAGAGTGAGCAATTAGGTTTATGGCGTTGTGGACAGCAAGACAAGGTGAAGGACCAAGCCGCAGAGTATCCATCTGTGGGGAAAGACGTCAGATGAAGAGGCGCTTTATATGAGGGGAGCTGCTTTCGTGTATCCTTCGGCTTATTGAAAAGGTGTGAACCGCTTTAATGTCGATTGATGAGGAATTTGAACGGTTGTGAAGTGCTCTTCTTTCATAAATGTGAGTTCTGCCTCCGTGCCTTACGCCTTTGAAGATTTCGTTTCCATACTGGGCGGATGAAGTTTGTAGAAGATGGATGCTTGATGTTCGGTTGCCTTCGTTGGGGTTCCTTTGACGCCTCTGGACATGCTTTCCTGAATTTTTCCGTGTGGGAGTTGTGTTTTTCCCTAGTTTCCCCTTTATGGGAGTCATGTTATTCCCTAGCTCTTGGCTAGGGAATGCGTCCTAGGAGTGGGGGGATGGTGCATCCCTTGCACCTCACTCCTCATTCTCTTTTCTTCCTTCCTCTCTCTCTGCTATACCTCTCCTTCTTTCTTTCTTTCTTTCTTTCTATCTCCAATGCCTTTCATCCGCTTCTTCTTTCCTCCGTCCCCATCTTTTCTCCTCTTCCTCCTTCGTCTTTTCATTATGTCTTTCTCTTCACTTCCCTTCCCCTTTTTTTTTTTTTTTTTTTTTTGTTTTTTTTTTTTTTTGAGGGTATTGCTTGCACTGAGTGCATGGAGGGAACTGCTTGTACTGTATGCTTTTTATGATGTAATCGAGGACACCATTGATTGTATCCAACCATGACTTGAAATAAAGATGTACTTTTATTTCTATGAAATTTCCATTGTATATATATATATATATATATATATATATATATATATATATATTTTTTTTTTTTTTTTTTTTTTTTTTTTTACATGCCCTAACTGCTTGAGACATCCAAATAGACAACCAAAGGTTTCGCCCTTAATTTTGTCACCTGTAGACCGTAAGGCCTTATCGCGAACCGATGCCTACCGATAAAAGCGCTAAGATGTTCCGTATTCCATGTATGCCGTAAAATTTTCCTTCCTCCGTTCGGGAGCTCATAATTGCCCTGGCCCGACCCGAGATATAGATGCGCGCGTATTATAAGGCCCTCCCAATTAGGGCCTAGCTTCCCATGTGTCGGATTTTTCTCAAGGGCGTAGTTTTTTCAAGACTAAATCTCCTGGGCCACAGAATCTCTGGGCCTCGACTCTCTTGTTGTAGTGCCTAGCGGTCTTCCTTGGTATTCCTCTCAGACAAGTTGAACTCCTCGCTCACGCTTCATTCAGAGTCGGCCCGTACGCAGTGGCCTCATCGTTTTGTTCCTCCGAGGCTAGCTCGATTCTGGGAGACTTTACTCCAATTTCAACAGGGGCTACTGCTTCTGTACCAAAAGCTAGGGCAAATGAGTTTCCTGGTTGTCGACTGCGGCTCGGGTCCTATAGTCATAGTAATTTCAGTGGAGGAATTCGACCCAACTCCCTTTCGCTGCATCTTCCAAATTTTTGGTTTTCAAGGCGGTCTCGAGGGTTCCGATGGTGACTTCGTCATTCCATTTGATCGTGAGCCGGGCGACGACAGTACTTTGATCTCAGCCTCAAGACAAAAAGTCCCCCGAATTTTGGCGTTATCAAATTGTTTACCGTTATCTGAGACCAAGGCTCTCGGGACACCAAATCTGCATATGATCGTCACCATACACGGCTGCGTATCTCCTCGCCTCCTCCGCGGATCAGGATAAGGGCCTCTGCCTCCGCCCACTGGGGAAACACCCATCGCAACGATTATAAATTTACATCGCCTTACAATGGGCAAGGGCCCCAATATGTCCAACCCCATCGCCGGAAGCGGCCAAGGGTCGGTGATTGATGTCGAGGCTCACGAGGCGTGATATTTTAGCGTGTTCCCGGCAGATTCCAGATCTTTGACTGTGTGATTGGTAGCATCTTGAGCATTGTGGGCCAGTAGTATCCCTGCCTCAAAACTTTCCCGGCCAACGTTCGAGCCCCGATATGGTTCCCGCATATGCCTTCGTGCACTTCTCTTAGCACGTATTCAGTGTCTTCTCCTGCGATGCATTTTAGGAAGGGCGTGAAGAATCCTCGTTTGTAGAGGCTCCCCTTGTGATTGGTAAACCCGAGGATCTCACTTTATCTTAAATTCGCTTCCTTCGGGGTCGCCCGGTAAGGTTCCTGTCATGATTTGGCAATCCCAAATAGGGTCCATCCAGTTTGGTACGAACCCTACGCGACTACTATGCCGTAAGGGTCGATGGAGGGCTCTGCGAGGTATTCGACGGGCGTTGATTCACCAATGTCTTCCTGTAAGGCCGTGGCGCACAAAGGTCGGGCGCTGAATTCCTTCGCTCTAGGACGCACTTGATCCGAACTTAATACAAACTTTTTTAATATATCATGGATCTTTGCGAAGATATAGAATCATCTTCCTCGCCCGCCTCGTATGTGTCTTCTCAACTGGTCTCACCACCCGCCGGGAGTCGCTATAGACCTCTAGCTCATCTACCCTAATGAATGAGCGAGATTGAGGTCTCGCTTATTACTACTTCATATCTCGGCCTCGTTGTTGGAGGCGTGGAACCCAAACCCGAAAGTGCATACCAATGTCTATACCCTCCTCACAGGTCGATTGCCTACCGCTTCCTCGCGCATTCGAGGCTCCATCCAGCGCAGAGCTTCCATATGGGAGGTCGCCCCTTGATTTGGTGGCCCGACAAAGTTTCATCGCGAATTCCCATGACGAACCTGGCTAGGATCCGTCCTTTATGGTTGTTTTCGCTCAGACCGATGTCGACCGTCGCCCTATGGCCCATTTCATCAACCTCCCGCAGACCTCTCGGGTTTATGTAACACCCGCCCATGGGGTATCTTGGCCTGGGACTTCTATGGTGTGAGCCCGAAATAAGGACGAAGTTTTCCTAGCCGCTGGCCACCGCAGCTAGTATTAATTTTTCCATTTTCTGATACCTCTCCTACTTCCTCGTGGCTCGACCGGCAGCGAGTGCATCGTGCCGTACCCGCTCTTTGTCTCGACGAGCACCGCGCTAGTTGAAAAATCTGATACGCCAAATACAATGTGAGGAGTTCTCCTTCTATCGGGCTCACTAGAATGGGTGGCGAGCTCAAGTATGTTTTCAAGGTTACAAACGCTTCTTCACATTTCTCATCCCATTGAAAGGCTTTCTTCAAAACTTGGAAGAAAGGTTGGCATTTGTCACTTGCCCTGGACACGAATCGACTTAGAGCTGCGATCCTCCCCTGCTAATCGCTGTACTTTATCCCCGATGGTGATGGCATGTCCGAAGAATGCTTTTATTTTATCCTGATTTGCTTCACTTCGTGGTTGACTATGAAGCCCAGAATTTTCCTTGACACGCCGGGCTACGCATTCTCGACCTCGCCTTCATGTTATAGTCCCCAGATCTCGAACGCCTCTCGGAGGTGAGCTTTACGTGTATAACGGCACAGTAGCGGATCTTTTACCAAGATGTCGCCTATGTGTATACCTCCATCGTTGCACCTATCTGTTTCTCAACATCCGCTCATTAACCTTCGTAGCTCCCGTGATTGGTCCGAATGGCATTACCCGATAAATAAAGAGGGTCCTCTGCGGTGCGACGCACGACGCCTTTCTCCCGGTCACTGGGTCCATGCTTAACCGTTATAATCGAGAAGGGGGCCCATGAAGCTAACAGAAGCTCATGCTCCGTCGTGGCATCTACGATCAAGTCCCATCCCTGGTGGGTGCCGTCCTTTCGGGCGCTTTGTTTACAGATATCGGTGAATCAATGCAGAGTCGCCATTTGCCATTTGGTTTCGACGATCACAACATTACTACCCACTCGGGTATTCTACCTCCCCGATTGCCCCCGCTTCGATGAGCTAATGGACTTCTTCTCGGGCTGATGGCTCATTTCTGCGCGAACTTCGCTTCGCTTAACCCATTGAAAGATGGGCTGGTATTTAGCTTATGAGTGATGACGCGGGTCGATGCCACTCATGTCAACCCGCCTACGCGAAGATGTCCCTGCCTGCCTTAGGAACTCGCGTGAGGGGCCTCGAGGCCTTCCTCGCACCTGGGAGCGGCAGCAAGATGCTCTGGTCGTCATCCAATGTTACTCGGCTCCAGCCTCGAGGGCTCGCAATGAGTGACCGTCACACGCATATCAAGCTCACCCATGCTCACATTGTCGACCGCTTGTTTCATAGAGGCGATAGCATTCGCCACTACCGATTCCTCGAATCGTCCCAACGCCAAGCATCGCCGAACTGATTACTGTGATATGCCGAGGATGGCTTTTATCGCGTTGAGAGAGGGCCCCGTCAAGAAAGCATGTTATAGGTCGACAAGGCCCACTATGAGAAACCTTGTTGTCACCGTTGCTCGGCAAGGCTCCCCAAGGTTGCACCGCTTGGATCGATCCCAACTTAACACCTTTTTCTCCCGAGAACCCTGAGATGAGGCCGACAGTTCTAGCTTTTCTCCACTCCCATTTTGTCAAGGTCGATGCAAAAATGATGTCACCGAGCTCCCGTCTACTAGACCCGATGGACCGCTGTATTTGCCAATTGCGCTGATTACCAAATATCGCCACGGGGTAGTCGACACCCTTCCAAGTCCAATCGTAGAATGTGATAGTAGTGTCGATCGCATTTTAGATACCGACCGCATTCCCATGTCTCTGCCGATCTTATGCCGCGCAAGTGGGCCTTCCCTCCGAGTCAACTAGGATTCTCCTCCTCCAAAGAAATCCTCCCAAATCACGGATTTCCCCAGGGTTGTTTGATGCGGGTCAGTTGGCCCGACGAGGTGGTGGCGGCGGAGCCGGGGCCTGATTCTGGTTCTGGGTCTGGCCTTGAGCTTGGTTCCCCGAAGATATAAAACGCCGTAGATATCCGCTACGACGTATGATACTTATCTCTTCTCAACTCCGTATACAATGTCCGTATAGCGATGTCCATACCCCCGTGGAACCCGCAAAGACGCCATTCCTCGTAGCGATTCACGCCATCCAAGGCCACATTTTAGGAACTCAAGCCACTCAGACTTCATGTAGAACTTGGCGACACCGAGGCTGGGTAAGGAGTGAAGTGGGCCCAGGTGAATAGCGTCGCCGTCTCGGTCGCGACGGCCCAGCGATCCCATGATCCCCCTCGCCCAGGGACTCGCCCCGCCGCCCCCCGGAGGACCCTCCCGGTCGCTGCCCGGGCTCCGGGCCCCCGCCGGCTCTCCTCGTTGTTTTGTCCTTGCTAGCGAAGAACTTTCCTTCTTGACAGGAGGGCCTCTCCGTTTATGTATTTTTCGGCTTTGGCAAGAACCTCGGCCATGTTAGCTTGAGGGTTCTTTGAGATAGAGAACATCAGGTCTTTGGACTGTACTCCCAACCCCGCTATGAAGGCCGTGACAGCGAACTTTTCGTCAAGTACATCTATCTTCAAGGACTCGGCATTAAACCGTTGTACGTATGACTTCAAATTTTCCTGTGTTCCCTGTTTGATGGTTAATGATGGTAAATGGCTTCTCAGATGTCCTAAATTACGTAAGTGGGGAGACGAACGCGATTGATAATTCTCTGAATGACGAAATCGTTGAAGAGGGGATTCTGTTGAACCAGGCCATAGTCGGGCCCTTTAAGGTGGTGGCGAACGCCCAGACGGATGTGGTCCGGATACCCATCAACTCCATCGATTCTTATGTACGAGATGGTCTAACGGATCCTTGACGCCATCGAACGCTCTCTACTTGAGGCATCCCGAATTTGGCCTGAGCTGGTAGTTTTAGCAATCTGTGCGAAAGGTGATTCTGCTGGTTGCACCGCAGGTATCCATAGTGTCTGGGGTGCGCCCTTTAACTACCTCCTCATACGGCCGAGCTCTGGGCTTGAGGTCCCCCCGAACCTTGCTCCCATGTCCGCTTCTCTCGCACCCAGGAGGGATGTTGCGCTCTAATGCTCGCCCTCTCGCGGTACCGGCCGATTCTCTTCCACAGGATTGTTGTGGAGCCGTGCCCCCCGGGCTCTGACTAGATTCCGTCGCCCTAGATTTCTGGGAATACCATGTACTCGTGTCGTCCTCAAAAGGAGGAACATCGTGACCTCCCGAGTCCGTCGCCTTCTGGGTGTTGACGGTCTCGGCAGTTGTCTCTATCTCCCCCATCAAGCACCGGCTGACGAGGCGTGAGTGCTTCCACTTCAAGCCAGGCTCGCCCCAGATCGCCCGCCGGCCCCGGTGGTCCGCATCTCCCGGCAGTCCGGCATCCTTGTAGGATTAGCGCTACTCCTGCTCGTGTTCCTAGTTGGATACCATCGCAATCGAGAACCGCTATATGGCTGTAAGAACAAGCCGCTCCTACGCACGGCGCCTAATCGATGATGCATTTTTCTGAACCTAATCGGGCTCTGAGCGTGTGGGTCAGCTGGTCGACCTTGGATTGCTACGGCCGATGCGCCTGGATTGTCTGGGCTGAGGTAGGATCGCTGCACTGTTGATCTGCAGGCCCCGATGAAGTACTTCTCTGCAAAAATCGAGGAAAAAGGGGGTCGGCGAGGGCTTTGCCCGTAGCCGCTCCGATGCCAAAGTCAGATTCTTCCTTGAGAGAAAAGAGATAATGCTTAGAGAATTAGTATTGACATCTGAATGAGCTTGAGATTCTTCACCTGCGACCCCGTATTTATAGTGTATATTATTCCCAATTTGAGGGTAGTAAGGATTCTTTCCCACTGGATGAGATATTTATTGCCTTTATCTATTTTTGTAAAGAGATTTTCAAGGAATAGTTTATCGAGAATTATCCTCCTTCCTTTTAGTGAGATTTGATTGACGTAAGATAATATATTATTGAGAATTATCCTTCCTTATTGGTGAGATTTAGTCCAATGTGTGATGTGAGCCTTCCCAATTATCCATATCATCTACTTTCAAGATGGACCCGGGCTGCTTTGGGCCGACGCTTAGCTCGTGCTTTATGTATTTTGCCTCCTTTGGGCCTAGTGAGTAGGCCTGCGCGCCTATTTTTCAAACCCCATCAAAAATATTTTCTGAAAACACTTTAATTTATGTTCTTAGAAATTGAGAAACTCCAGAAATTGAAAGTTTCAGAAATTATAATATTCTAGAAATTGATAGATTATAGAAATATGGAAGTTCTAGAAATTCAAAACTTATGGAAATTTGAATATTTTAAAAACTAGGAAGCTCAAGAAGTTGAGAAATTTTAGAAATTTTAAAATTGGAACTTTGAGTATTTAGAAGGAAAAAAAAATGAGGAATGTGTAATTCTTAAAAATAAAAATAAAATCCTATAAAAGTAATTGGTGGAATTGGAAAATTTGAGATGAAATAAATAAATAAATAACATTTTTAAGTTTCTTGGATGAAATTTTTTTAAACATTTGAGGAAGAAGAAGTTATGAAATAAATAAATTTTCATTTCATAATTTTTGTTTTTTCAAATTTTTTTATAAAATTTTCAAAACTCATTTTCCTTATGAAAAAATTTTGTTTTTATGTTTTCATATAGAAAAATCGTGTTTGAATGGATAATAAATTATGTTTTCAAAATTTATTTTTTTGAAATAAAAAAATGTTTGGTAACAAATTTGAAAACAATAATGAAAAATAATTTCTATAATAGTTCTAAATACTATTCTACTATATTTTAAAATTGAAATCATATTGAAATTGTAAATTTTTAAACCAAATTTTAGTTTTTATTATATTTAAAAAAAATTATATATAGTTATTTATTTTTAATAAATCTAAATATTTTCATAATTATTTTCAAAAAATAATTAGTAAATGTACAATAATTACAAATATTTTCTTAAAACACTTTAATTTATGTTCTTAGAAATTGAGAAACTGGAAACTGAAAGTTTTGGAAATTAGAATATTCTAGACATTGGTAGATATTTCAAATGGGGAAGTTCTTGAAATTTGAAACTTATGGAAATTTGAAGATTTTAGAAACTAGAAAATTCAAAATGTTGAGAAATTTTAGAATTTGGAAAATTGGGAAATTGGGACATTTTAAAAATTGATAAATTTTGAAATTTTGAAATTGGAACTTTGAGTATTTAGAAGGAAAAAAAAAAGAGGAATGTGTAATTCTTAAAAATAAAAATAAAAGCCCATAAAAGGGATTGGTGAAATTTGAAAATTTGAGATGAAATAAATTATAAAAATAAATAAATAAAATTTTATTTTTTAGTTTATTAGATGAAAATTTTATAAAATTTGAGGAAGAAGAAATTATGAAAATTTTATTTATTCTAATATATTTGAAAGAGTGATGTTTAGATAAAGTTTGAGAGGAAAATGAGGAATTTGGACCGATTGTTGAGACCCAAGAGCATAGCAATGATTTGTGTAGGGATGTGACCATATATTGATTATTATATATATTTTAATTTGAAAAGCATTATTTTTAATAATTTTGGTATTTTTTTGAACAAAATTATTTAATTAAAATATTTTACTTTTATTTATTTATATTATAAATTTAAATTATTATATTTATTTAAAGTTAGTAAAAGTATATTAATCTAATGTTGATTATCATCTAAAGTTTTTAACAAATTTGATTATATATTTCTATTAGAGGGTACTGTTAATTTGAATTAATAAAATCATTTATCTTTTTGTAAAAAAAACTCTTATCTTTTTAAGGAAACTTCTTTCATAAAAACCTTTAACGAAACTCAATTTATTTTATTTTATTTTATTTTTTAATTCATGTTAATCCACAAGTTGGTTTAAAGAAGGATTTATAAACTATATGGAAATTATTAAATTTTTCATTATTTCAAGTTTATAACAAAATTGATAAAAATAATAAAAATAATAATAAATAAAAAATAAATAAAAAATCTTATCTTTAAGGAAACTAGCTACTTTCACATAAAAACCTGTTAATCCACACTTTATGGAAATTGGTGAGTTCAGTTTTGGAAAGACTTTCCAACTTTCCTAATTTAATCTTTCGTCATACCATGTAATATAGAAAGATGATCCATCAACCAACTGTTGCAATCACAAGAGAGATGGATACAAAGATAAAAGGTATGTCATCATCATGGTCGGATCTTCCTCAAGAAATACTATGGCTTATAGACCAACGACTATATTTATCGGATCGAGTGAGGTTTCGTTCTGTCTGCAATAATTGGCGACTACCCCCACTTTTTGATAAACTTCCATGGCTTTTCAATCGTACGATATGCTCTCTCTCCGACGACCCTTACAACAAACTATACTCTCTCACACAAAAATCAAAAGGATCGTCACACACACTTGTAGGAAGAGATCAATTCCTTGCCATAGCCTCTGCTTCAAGGTATGGTTGGATACTTTTTCATGACAAGACCACACAAGCAGTGATTGAACCGAAAAAGTTACCGATTCACAATTATTCTTGTGAGTATTACGTTTATAATCCTCGCACAAACGCTGTCATATCATTGCCTAAATTAGTTTTGCCACAACATCATGGGTATTATTTTCTACACTTGGCCACCTTCTCCTCCGAGCCAACTTCTCCTAACTGTAAGTTCTATGTGCCCACCGTATCTAATTGGGGTCGATATTTCTTCATCAACACATATTCAAATAAAGATACAAAATGGGAGACTGATAAATTTCTTTGTCCTTACCAACGTTCAATTGTTACTCCATTTATGGCATACATGGACATGTGTTTTTACTTTTACAGTGGAGAGGGAACTTTGTTATGCTTCAATATTGTCCATAAAACGTGGGACATGCTGCTTTCGAAACAACTTTCCTTATGGAGTATTGAACTGAATTTAGAGCAATGGGCATATTACTTTGTTGCATATGGTGGGCATCTTCATGTAGTTTATCTCATAGAAAAAAAGGTTGTTGATAGGGCACCTGAATGCGATATATTCAGGTTTGATTGGATGGAACAAGATTGGAAAAAGATGGAGAGCTTGGAAGGCGGAGCAATATTTCTTGGGAACCCTATCCTGGGGGTTCCTTCCTTTGGAGTTTCAGCAGCAGCAATAAGAGGAGAAGAAACAAAAATGATTGCAAATAGGGTGTACTATATTTCTTCCCACACATCCAAACCTTGTTCCTTGGTGTACGGGTCTGCGGATCATATGCATATTACATTGTAGTAATTTAATTTCAATAATTTCAATAGATTCATTGAAACTAGTGTCATCAATCAATGATCTTTCCGGTCTTGATTTAATCCAGTCCCACCATCGATTTAGCCCTTTGATTTCTATTCTTTATGTGCTGAGAGTTACATTTCAATTATTTATTAAAATATTTCTAAACACTTTAAATTATCTTAGTTGAACAAATACCCTTTCTTATACCTTGCATTTTTGAAACCTTGAGTGCTTTACCACGTATGGTAGGCATGATAGACTTTTTATTTTTTATTTTTTTAAAATAATTTATTTTAAGGTTGGAATAAAGTACAAACCGTTTAGTATGTATAATATATATATAATTCATCCTATTTCATCTAAGGTTGTTTTTTTCTCGATTATTTTAATAAAAATTTAAATTCGAATTAACTACAAACTATTTTATTTTTTAAAATAATTAATTTAATACCAGATAAATAATTTCATCTCAAGGTTTTCCTGATTATTTTATAAAAAATAAAATACGAAGTATCCATTTTTAACTTAATTTAGTAGCAGTTGTCAAAAAAAGGTTAATTTAGTAGCCGTTCAAAAAAAGTTAATTTAGCATCTAACTTTAAAAGGAATTTATTTTCATATATTAATAAAAGAGATAATATTGGATTACAAAATAGGCAAACTCAAATTTTACATATAGAGGCATATTTTGTTTTTCTAAAACTACATATAAATTAAATGTTTCCATAAAGAAAAAAGCCGATTATTAAAAAAAAAAAAAAAGATGTTTCCATATAATCAAATACTCAAATTAGGAAATTATTATTTTAGTAAAAAAAAGAATCAAAGCAATTATCATCCTAAAATTCGATATCAAAGAAGTTTTGTTTGTATAGAATTTTTATTTGTAGAAGATATAGGTATGATTGAAGCATAAAACAAGCATCCTAATCCAATTAATTTTTCCTAAAAAAGAAGTGATAAAAATATTTTTAGTTTTTCGATAAAAATAATTATTAAATAACGATAAAGAGTATGATTCTTGTTACAAAATTTTAGATAAGATGATTTTTATGCATATAAATTGTGACACTCGACTCGAGGGTCCGTTGACTAATTGGCCAACCTCGTGGAATACAAGTGGTTGCTCAAGTTACCCAACACCACTTTAGAAAATCTGCAGAGTCTCTTTGTACTGGAGCTCTACGTTAATTACATTACTCGCATGAAACCCGTCCCATGTGCCCAATATTATCACAATGATACAAATATGGATAAAAACGGCCTCTTGGGCCCATACCACAATATCCATACAACATACCAACTATGTCCAATAGTTACAAGAGTTAAAGTTTTACTCTTATACAACACATTAAAATCTAAAATTCTAATAAATGTAGTACATCACAAAACCAAAGCCACAACTCGGCTTTCTTCTAAAGCGTTTCTACGATGAGCCGCCTCCCGCTGGCCCCGCACCAAATAATAAATTCCCACGTCGGGGTGAGCTATCGCTCAGTAGTGGAATCACCCTAAATGGGCTACTCTCCACCTAAGTGCATATGCAATGCTCCAAAATAAACACACATCCAAGTAAATGCATGATCCTACTTGAATGTCTACATGACCAACTCAGATCTCGAGTCCTCCCGACTCCCTCACACTTGCCTAAGTCTCATATGAGAATTATTATGTTTATTTGTTTGTGGACAACCCTCCGATGTGTATATATATCAATTGGGCCGTCTCCGACGATTGATAATATTTATGGACTACCCTCCGATATATCAATTGGGCCGTCTCCGACGATTGATATTTTAAGTTTTAGACAACCCTCGATAATCCATTTTAGACAACCCTCGAATCCATTTCTAGGACTCATCTCATGCACTCACTCCTAAAAATCCTAGGATGTTCAAAGGCATATGGACCCACATGCCAATTCCAAGCATAGCCTAATTCACATGCAAATATATAAACATGAATATATTCACATAAAAATTAAATCACACAATCATGTTATGTAATTTCTCATTTCATCACATCAAAATTAGCTCACGTGGGCTAATGATCAAACACAAGCAATTCGATTTGAATTACTTGACCAAACAAATGTTCTTACAAAATTTATTTTGTGAAATCACCAAGCCAGAACAAGAAACCCTCAGTGCATTGTTCCTTTCAGCACAAATTTCACCAAATTCTGAACCCGCATTTCTGGCCATCCCGCCTCATACACATCACAACACAACCCATGACATAAATCACACCATTAACCACCCAAATAGTCCGTGAGCAGTCACGGACTGTAAATTTGGGTTCCATAAATCCAAACAATTCGGTCCCAAGTTTTGGGACCCGATCAACTGCCTCACTGCCTCTTCAACCAACTCAAGCATCAACATATTTCTTAAACAAAGAATAAACCCAAGTAGGGAGAAACCCCTACCTCAAGGAGTTTGTCTAAACTCCTTAAATCTGGTACCCACGCTGTAAACCCCCACATGTTTAAATATCAATTATCGTCCAATTAAGTTTACCAAATTAAAGAAATAAGAATGATAAATATAAAATGGTTACGTAAACTTAGAAATAAAGGTATTTAGGTTAAAATAACATTAAAAAATGAACTGAACGTTTAAACCTTAGAGTAGTCTTATAGATCGAATTTGAGAGTGTAGTGGAATAAACTAATTTCCTGAAGAAAACAAAAAATGCCCCATGAAATGTGAATTTTCGGGGCAACTGATTAAACAAACTTTTTTACTTTCTTCTAGATTTTCTCCACTCCCACTTGCACCTCCCACGCCCTCGGCTCTAGGATCATTGAGAAGAAGAAAGGAAGGCCGAGCTAGGAGATTTAAGGCAAAGGTGATACAAAAAGCTTAAGATCTCCACATACCAAATCCAAAGATTAAGGTAGGGGGTTTTCTCCCTATTCACTTACATTGAGGCTTAGGTATGTATATATAAAAATGCTTTAAATATAAATGCTATTTTTCTGGGTATTCAAACTATTCTCTCTTTGTACGTGGGAGTGAGGAATTTATTCTTAAATGTGTTCTTTGGGGATTATTTCTAACTCCTAGTGATTTGTGTGAGTAGAAAAATACGTGGATATGATCTCTTGTATTTTCTAACTATTTCTTGAATTGTTTTATGATTGTTCAGGGATTCTAGAAGTTTCTCCAAGAAATTGAGAATTATGGAAGTGATCAAGGAAATGGTCGGGTTGGTAAACTAAATTTTCCGGTACGGTGATCGGGAGGAACTAAATGGGGATCTCTTTTATATAGTAATGGGGGATTCTTCTATGGTGCTCACTGCCCGATTCCGACTCACTCGGACCCGATTCCGACTCACTCGAAAATGATTCTCCACTTGGGGGATTATTACATATTATCGGGGATTATTATAAATACTTGGGATTATGATATATTCCTGGGATTTTTCACAAGATGGGACTTTTATATAGTCTGGGGATTCTCGCATAGTATGGGGATTTTTTATATAACATGGGGATTATTATATAATATGGGGGATTCTTATAGCAACATGGGAAATTCTTTATATAGTACTTGGGATTTTAATATAGTATGGGAGATTCTCAGATAGTATTGGGGATTTTATATAACATGAGGGATGATTATATAATACGGGGGATCTCTACATAACATGGGGACTCATATAGCCTGGGGGATTCCGTATAGTATGGGGATTTTTATATAACACGGGGATTATTATATAATATGGGGATTTATATAACATGGGAAATTCTATATAGCATGGGGGATTTTAATATAGTAATGGAGATTCTGTGATAAGATGGGGATTTTTATATAACATGGGGGATGATTATATAATGGGGATTCTCATATAACATGGGGGGGATTCTTATAGTCTGGGGATTCTGCATAGTATGGGGGATTTTTATATAACATGGGGGGTTTATTATATAATATGGGATTCTTATATAACATGGGAAATTTTTATATAGCATGGGGGGATTCTAATATAAGATGGGGAGATTCTTGTATAAGATGGGGGGATTTTTATATACTGTGGGGATGATTATATAATATGGGGGATTCTTATATAATGGGGATTCTATATATATTCATGGGGATTTCCATATGATATGGGTGATTTTGTAATGGGACCTGTATGAGATTAATTGTTGGTAGGATAAAAATCGATATAGTGATTGGTAATAAAAAAGGAAAATGAGAGGTTCCTTGTAAGGATGCTCCAACCTATGCTCAAGAGGTTCCTGTATGATGCTTGAGAAACCCTACTATGATGAATGAGAGGTTCCTCGGTGATGTTCAACCTATGCTCAAGAGGTTCCTTGTAAGGTGCTTTGAGAAAACTACTAGATGAATGAGAGGTTCCTTGTAAGGATGTTCAACTCCATGCTCAAGAGGTTCCTTATAAGGATGCTCTCTCGAGAAACACTAGCTACTATGATGAATGAGAAGTTTATTGTAAGGATGCTCGAGAAACCCTACTATGATGAATGAGAGAGGTTCCTCGGTAAGGATGCTCAACCTATGCTCAAGAGGTCTTTGTAAGGATGCTTGAGAAAACTACTAGGATGAATGAGAGGTTCCTTGTAAGGATGCTCAACCTATACTCAAGAGGTTCCTTATAAGGATGCTTGAGAAACACTACTATGATGAATGAGAATTTTATTATAAGGATGCTTGAGAAACACTACTATGATGAATGAGAAGTTTATTATAAGGATGCTTGAGAAACACTACTATGATGAATGAGAAGTTTATTGTAAGGATGCTTGAGAAAACTACTAGGATGAATGAGAGGTTCCTTGTAAGGATGCTCAACCTATGCTCAAGAGGTTCCTTATAAGGATGCTTGAGAAACACTACTATGATGAATGAGAAGTTTATTGTAAGGATGTTTGAGAAACAAAAAATAATCTAAGTTGGAAATGGTATTTGGTGAAAATGTTTATAATTTTATTGACGCGCCGCTATGTACATTTACTTAAGTGTTTTCATATAAACTCGAGGATTCATTTTGCAATGTCCTTGTTTTCTGTAAATGGTACATCTTGATATGTTATAAAAAAATGAGACCGACTCGTTATATTTTTCTAAACCTTGTTGGAGTTTGGGAGGATTTTTCCACAGAGCTCGTGCTCAAATTTCCTACTTATCCCTTTCGTATTTTACCTTGAGGAGGTGGTAGGGAACAGGAACCCAAGGCACGGGGAGGCCCCACCAGGGGAATCTAAATTCCGAGGAGAACATGTAGAGCTATCGCTTCGTTGTACTAGGACTAGAGAAATTAGTTTGAAATCATGTAAAGTCTAGTATTTTGTTATTCAATGTTATCATAGTTTAATTTTGGGGAAATGTAAATGCCATTGTTAGCATATTCTTTTGTTATCGCGGGCTCGCTCGCTTAGTCTTTTGTGGTTAGTTACTGCGCGATGTATGATAACGTGATAGTTGTTTCTTTTTCGGGGGTAGAGCTTCCCGAACAAGGGAGAGACTCACCAATTTTGTTAAATTAAGGACCCTTGGGTTTATGGATTTTATTAGTGCTCATGGTGTAAATGGTTGTTAGGCATATAATGACGCCCCAAGGGGTACTTTGGGCAAGCATAAAGTTGGTATCAGAGCTTAGGCTTTAGGTCTTACATGGGAGCTGTAGGTTATGGGGTACCTCTATGGAGAGAGGATTAGGGTGGGTAAGGGTCGACATTTTAATTAGATGTTTTTGCATCGCTGAAATTAAAATTGTGAATTTATAAAGCGAATGGATCGTGGAAGAGGACTTGACGCGATGGATGCGGACGGTCGTGGTTGTGGAAGTCAAGCAATCCACCACCGCCACCACCTCCCGATGCTATGAATGGCATTTATCAATGTTTGAGAGAACTCATTTCCCCAAGGCAACACCGTAATAAACAACAACAACAACCACACCGGCTGCTCACTCTCAGCCCAAGTATCGGGCAACGGAGAAGAGAACTGAGAATATGGTCTTTCTGAGAATTTTTAAGGCAAAGCCCACCCACTTTCCAAGGAAGCTCAAACCCCCTAGATGCGGATAGGTGGATCCGCCGGGTGACAAAAAAATATTTTCAAATTCTGCCTTTTAGAGACAAGAATTACACATAAAACATTGCAGAGAGAGGGGAAGTTAAGGATTTGTCTACAAATTTTAAATAAGGTAAGTCACAACCATGGAGTACCCATCACCAGCCACCACTGAAGAATCGAACACCTCTGATGGCGCCACGTTCTTTCGTATCAACCTCGAACCCCCCGAACAGCTCCTCCAAAGTCTCCATTTTCTCTTCACATTACCACAACCCTCCTTCTAAAACACACGGAAGGAACCAAATCAAAACTCTCTAAAAAGAAGAACAAGAACAAAATCAAACCCAGAAATTCAAACTCACATGGTCTTTGATCTTAGCACTTTTCTTCCCAAGTAGTGATATTATCCAGTTCCTGAACCTCCCATGAGTGGAAAATTTTAAAAATTCTATTGTTTTGAAGTGAAAAAAACAAACAAGGAACCAGGAAAAATCTTTTCTAAAATTGCTTTCTAGACGCAAGAATTATATATAAAATAATGCAAATAGAGGGGAGGTTAAGGATTTGGTTGGAAATTTGAAATAAGGTAAGCCATAGTGGTGGAATACCCATCACGAGCCACCACTACAGAATCGGACACCTTTGATGCCGCCACGTTCTTTTCTCTAAACCTCGAACCACTCGAAGAACACCTCCACAGCCTCAATTTTCTCTTCCTAATACAACCACCCTCCTTGTAAAACACACAGAACGAACCAAATCAAAACCCCCCAAAAACAAAAAAAAAACATATTTAATCTCCTTTGTTCAAACTCACATGGTCTTTGATCTGAGCACTTTTTTTCCAAATTAGTGATTTTATCCAGTTCCCTGAACCTCCCCTGAGTGGAAAATTTTCAAAATTCTACTTTTTTGAAGTGAAAAAATACAAACAAGTAACCAGGAAAAATCTTTTCAAAAACTTCTTTTTGGACACAAGAATTATAAATAAAACAATGCAGAGAGATTAAAGGTGAAGGATTTGGCTCCAAATTTTAAATAAGGTAAGCCACAATGTCGGAGTACCCATCACCAGCCACCACTGAAGAATCGGAAGCCTTTGATGCCGCCACGTTCATTCCTATCAGCCTCCAACCCCTCAGCCTCAATTTTCTATTCCCATTACCAACACCCTCCTTCTAAAACACACGGAAGGAACCAAATCAAAACCGCCAAGTGATTTAATCCAGTTCCTTAAACCTCCCATGAGTGGAAAATTTTCAATATTCTACTGTTTTGAAGTGAAAGAAACAATCAAGTAACCATGAAAAATATTTTCAAAAACTGATTTCTTGTAACAAGAATTATAGATACAACAATGCAGAGAGAGGGGAGGTTATGGATTTGTCTTCAAATTTGAAATATGGTATGTCAAAATGGCAGAATACCCATCACCAGCCACAACTAAAGAATCGGACGCCTCTGATGTCGCCACGTTCTTACCTATTAGCCTCGAACCCCTCGAAGAGCTCCTCCATAGCCTAAATTTTCTCTTCCCATTACCACCACCCACCTTCTAAAAGACACGGAAGGAACCAAGTAAAAACCCCCCAGAAATAAAAACAAAAACAAAAACATAATCAAACCCATAAATTCAAAACCACATGGTCTTTGATCTAAGCAATTTTCTTCCCAATAAGTTATTTTATCATGTTCCTTAAACCACCCATGCGTAGAAAATTTTAAAAATTCTACGATTTTTAAGATAAAAAAGCAAACAAATAACCAAGAAAAATCTTTTTAAAAAATGCTTTTTGGAGACAATAATTACACAAAAAGCAATGCAGAGAGATGAGAGGTTAAGGATTTGTCTGCAAATTTTAAATAAGGTAAGTCACAAACGCGGAGTACCCATTACCAGCCACTACTGAAGAATCAGACGCCTCAAATGCCGCTACGTTCTTTCCTATCAACTTCGAACCCCCCGAAGATGTAACACCCCGTCCCGAGAGAGTCTACAGTACATGACACTGTAGGGGTGTATAAGAGTACCAAGTGTCACACTGAAATATTTTCGAGCACTAAAATATGAAATGAGAAATTATAACTGGAATTTTGGTAATAAAACCAAGGGTACAATGGTCATTTAGCAAAAAGAATATGAAAAATAAAATTTAAAGTGTAGAGATGGGCCATAGTAGGAATTTCAAAGTTGGAATTTCAATATTTAAGAGATGAGGGCAAATTTGCAATTAAGGAAATGATAAAAATATAAATGAAAAAGGAGAAACCAAAAGCAAAATGTCATTTTGTCTCCAAAGTTGTGGTCTACGATTTGTGAGGAAAGAAGAGAGCCAAGAGGAGGAAGAGAAGAGAAGAAAGAGGAGAGAAGAGCAAGATCAAGGTATGTGCTTGATGTGTTTGCCTTAGTGTATTTGGATTCTTGGTATTTTGATATGGAGACAGTTCTCCTTCGTCTGGGGTTTTGTGTAAAGGTCACACAAACCTTGATTTGTCAAGCATGAGTAAAACCTCAATCGATGTAAAATAACCACGAATCATAAAATTATATGATTTGATAAAGAATTGGTGGACCTTAGGTGTACTCGATTTTCACCTAAGGTTTTGTATTTTGAGTGTTCCAAAACACCAACTCACATGTTGTGGAGTTGTTTTAGATGATTCCAAGTTAGTTTTTGAGGTATTATGGAATTATAGAAGAGTATGGAGGAATTGCACTGCAGCGGAGAAATAACAAAATCTGGCAAGCTGGTGTCTTTCTCTACAGTACACCGAAGTTCTACTGGTACAACTTTGACTCAATATTTTTAATAAGTTCTACCGGTACAACTTGAGCTTGTACCCTAACATTGCAACCCTTTTAGCCTGAGTTTTCCCAGCTTAATAACAGTTTCATGCCAACTCCCATCTCTGAGTCCTGATTTGAGTGCTTCAAGTGGCTACGTAAAATAGACTTCAAAGAGAACAAAACTTACAGCTAGAATCACAATATGATCCTCTAAGTGGCCCAAATTCACTCACAAAGTGGGGCCATGTGCAAGAAAAATTCCTGCATCAGCTTTGGACATAGAGTAGTCCGGGTTGTTTTGGACGTAACTTGAGTTTCGGTGCTCCGAATTGGGTGATTCCAGTTGGAATGGAACCCTTAGCACCTTAGCTTTAAAAGAGTGTAGGTTAAGTTATGCGATTAAATTGTCGTCGTATTCGTTGGAGTGTAGGTTAAAAGTAAAGGATAAGTGCTGAACTTGCCTGCTGCAAGCAAAGAGGCAGTGTTCTAAACTCATTTTTCCAAATACTAGTATTATTATTATTATTATTACAAATTGCTTTACACTGGTATTTTATGGTTTTGAATGCAAACCATTTTCAAGAAGCAAGCAATGAGATAAAGTGCAAATGGTTTTGAGTTAAACCATTTTTAAAAGCATCGGGTTTTAAAATTGTAAAACCATAATTACAAGTAGCAAGTAAATGGTTTTGAAAAGTTAAACCATTTTGAAGCAAGAAGAACAGCAAAATGGTTTGAATAATTAAAACCATTTTTCTTGCTAGCAAGCAAATGGTTTCAAAGTGTAAAACCATTTACAAAGAGCAAAATAAGCAAGCAAGCAAGCAATGAAAGTTTCCAGAAACAGTTCTTCCCCGGCTTAAGCAAGCAACCGTCGTAGGTATCCCAGATGCACCAAGGGTGTTAGATTTCATATGATGGTGATTGTAGTTTTGCCTGGTCGGCAACTTAGGACATACATCATGCATTTAAAGGAGACCGCGGGCACATTGTGGTATATAAGGTTATGAGCTCTAACTAAGTATGGTGATGGCGACACGAGGTCAATTCCACCATATTCATCGGAAAATGAAAAAGGTGACGCGGACAAAGGTCCTTCCACCGGCACGGTTGAGCACAGGTTCCCGTGTTCACTAGGGTAAAGTAAGCAAAATAGGCCCCCCAGTATATTGATGTTTTATGTTACGATAGCGCGCTTTAAAATCAAATCATTGGTTCCCGTCGCCTGTGCTCTTCCCGTGGAGAGTTTTAGCACCTATTGAACCCAGTTCCCGCTTAGATTTCAAAAACGATCGGTTGAGCCAAGTCCCGTGGTTTTATTTTTCAAAGCATGTGGTTGAGCTCAAGTTCTACTTCTTTATGAAAAGTTTGAGAAACTTTTAAAGCAAATGTTTGTGAAAGGTTTTAAGAACTTTTCAAGCACGATAAAGCAAGCGCAAGAAAGAAAATTATGAGAAGTTTTATAAACTTCTACAAGCAAGAAATAAGAGTTTTACAAGCTTTTAAAGAAAAGCAAAATAAAGCAAGAAGCAAAGAAAGTTTTGAAAACTTTTAAAGCAAGCAAAGCAAAGAAAAGCTTCTCGAAAATAATTGTAAAAGAGAGTTTTACATTTTGAGATGTTTTCCGTAAAAGCAAAACCTTTTATGAAAGCATACACTCACTAAGCTCGTTTAGCTCATTAGTTTCCATTTTAAAAACTATTTTCCAGTGACAGTACGCGAAGACGCTGAGCACAATAGATTTGGTCCCGACATCGCTTATGTTTGTATTAATACTATTTTGTAAGAACATACTTTGAATTTGTATATGGAACATATGCATGTACATAGTTTAGTGTGATGGGAATGTGATGGTATGTCAAGCTGTCATATTTTGATATAGTGTAAATTTGATGTATACAGATTTGAATTTAGACTACAGTACCACACGCCGAAATTTTTCCGTCGCTAAGATGCCTACCAAATCCTAAGTTTGAAAAATAAAAGAAAATTTTTTATAGGAGGTTTAAGCAAGCAATACGGCCAGTCACAGGATTTCAGTCGTTAGAGGTAACTACTGGGATTTCTCAGGAGTGGCTCAAGACGCCCGCGCCGTAGGCTGGGTGTGCTCGAAGAGCTCCTCCATAACCTCAATTTTCTCTTCCCATTACCACCACCCTCCTTCTAAAACACACGGAAGTAACCAAATAAAAACCCAAAAAAAAAAAAAAAACAACATAATCAAACCCATAAATTCAAACGCGATAATTCCTTGATCTGGGCCAGGTTTTCTCTCACAATTAGTTGTTTTATCCAGTTCCATGAACCACCCATGCGTGAAAATTTTTAGAAATTCTACTGTTTTGAAGATAAAAAAAAAACAAGTAACCAAGAAAAATCTTTTAAACACTCGCTTCGAGACAAGAAATACAATACAAAAACAATGTGCAGGTAGAGAGAGGTGGTGGGGTTAAGGATTTGTCTAAAAATTTTAAATAAGGTAAGCTACAACGGCGGAGTTCCCATCACCAGCCACCACTGAAGAATTGGAAGCCTCTGATGCCGCCACGTTCTTTCCTATCAACCTCGAACCGCCCGACGAGCTCCTCCACATCCTCAATTTTCTCTTCCCATTACCACCACCCTCCTTCTTAAACACACGAAAGGAACCAAATCAAAACCCCCCAAAAACAAGAACAAAAACATAATCAAACTAAGAAATTTAAACTCACATGGTCTTTAGTATGAGGACTTTTCTTCTCAATAAGTGATTTTATCCAGTTCCCTAAACATCCCGTGAGTGGAAAATTTTAAAAATTCTACTGTTATTAAGTCAAAAAATCATACAAGTAACCAAGATAAATCTTTTCAAAAATTACTTTCTGGAGAAAAGAATTACACATAAAACAATGCAGAGAGAGGGGAGGTTAAGGATTTGTCTTCAAATTTTAAATAGAGGTGTCAGCAATCGTGGGAGTACCCATCAACAAAGAATCACCAAGTTAACGGACGCCCGATGCCGCCATAACATCCCTTTCTTTTCCTATCAATCAAGAAACCCCCCCCCCCCTTAATAACAAGAAAAAAACCATAATTAAACCCAGAAAATAAATCTCACATGGTCTTTTATTTGAGCACTTTTCTTTTGTCTTGTTCCATAAACCTCCCATGAGTGGAAAATTTTAAAAATTCTACTATTTTGAAGTGAAAAAAACAAACAAGTAACCAAGTAAAATCTTTTCCAAAACTTCTTTTCGGAGAAAAGAATTACACATAAAACAACACAGAGAGAGGGGAGGTTAAGGATTTGGCTGCAAATTTGAAATAAGGTAGTTTGGCAAGGCGAGTACCCATTACCGTAGTTAACCGAAGAATCGAACGCCCGATGCCGCCGCACGTCTTCCTATCAACCTCTAACCCCTCGAAGAGCTCCACCACAACCTTAATTTTCTCTTCCCATTACCACCACCCTCCTTCTAAAACACACGGAAGGAACCAAATCAAAACCCCCAAATAACAAGAACAAAAACATAATCAAACCCAGAAGTTCAAACTCACATTATCTTTCATTGGAGCATTTTTCTTCCCAATCAGTGATTTTATCAAGTTCCTTAAACCTCCCATGAGTCGATAACTTTCAAAATTATACTGTTTCAAAGTGAAAAAAAAGAAACAAGTAACCGGGAAAAGTATTTTAAAAAACTGCATTCTAGAGACAAGAATTACACATAAAACAATGCAAAGAGATGGGAGGTTAAGGATTTGGCTGCCAATTTGAAATAAGGTAAAGCCACAGCGGCGGAGTACCCATCACTAGCCACCACTAGAGAATCGGACACCTCTCATGCCACCAAGTTCATTCCTATCAACCTCGAACCCCCGAAGAGCTCCTCCACAACCTCTATTTTCTCTTCCCATTACCACCACCCTCCTTCTAAAAACACTTGGAAGGAACCAACTTATAACCCCATAAAAACAAGAACAAAAACATAATCAAACCAAGAAATTCAAACTCACATGGCCTTTGATCTGAACACTTTTCTTCAAAATCAATGATTATATCCAATTCCCTAAACCTCTAAAGAGTGGAAAATTTTCAAAATTCTATTGTTTTAAAGTGAAAAAAAATAAAGAAGTAACTCGGAAATATGTTATTAAAAATTGCTTTCTGGAGACAAGAATTACACATAAAACAATGCAAAGAGAGGGGAGGTTAAGGATTTGTCTGCAAATTTTAATTAAGGTAAGTCACATCGGCGGAGTACCCATCACCAGCCACCACTGAAGAATCAGATGCCTCTGATGCCGCCACCTTCTTTCCTATCAACCTCGAACCCACTGAAGAGCTCCTCCACAACCTTAATTTTCTCTTCCCATTACCACCACCTTTCATCTAAAACACACGGAAGGAACTAAATCAAAACCACCCAAAAACAAGAACAAAAACATAATCTAACCCAGAAATTGAAACTCACATTGTCTTTGATCTGAGCACTTTTCTTCCCAATCAGTGATTTTATCAAGTTCCATGAACCTCCCATGAGTAGAAAATTTTCAAAATTCTACTCTTTTGAAGTGAAAAAAGCAAACAAGGAACCAGGAAAAATCTTTTCTAAAATTGCTTTATGGAGACAAGAATTACACATAAACCAATTTAGAGAGAGGGGAGGTTAAGGATTTTGCAGCAAATCTAAAATAAGGTAAGCCACAGCAGCGGAGTACCCATCACCAGCCACCAGTGAAGAATTGGATGCCTTTAATGCCACAACGATCTTTCCTAGCAACCTCGAACCACTCAAAGAGCTCCTCCACAACCTCAATTTTCTTTTCCCATTACCCCCACCCTCCTTCTAAAATACACAGAAGGAACCAAATCAAAACCCCCAAAAAACAAGAAAAAAAAACATAATTAATCTCCTTTGTTCAAACTATCATGGTCTTTGATCTAAGAACTTTGCTTCCCAATCAGTGATTTTATCCAGTTCCATGAACCTCCCATGAGTTGAAAATTTTCAAAATTCGACTCTTTTGAAGTGAAAAAAAACAAACAAGTAACCAAGAAAAATCTATTCAAAAAATTATTTCCGGATAAGAAAATTACACATAAAACAATGCAAAGAGATTGGAGGTTAAGGATTTGGCAGAAAAATTTGAAATAAGGTAATCCACAACGGCGGAGTACCCATCACCAGCCACCACTGAATAATCGGACACCTATGATGCCGCCACGTTCTTTCCTATCAACCTCGAACCCCCCGAAGAGCTCCTCCACAGCCTCAATTTTCTCTTCCCATTACCACCACCTTCCTTCTAAAACACACGGAAGGAACCAAATCAAAACCCCCCAAAAACAAGAACAAAAATATAATAACACCCAGAAATTCAAACTCACATGGTCTTTGATCTGAGCACTTTTCTTCCCAATCAGTGATTTTATCCAGTTCCCGGAACCTCCCATGAGTTGAAAATTTTCAAAATTCTACTCTTTTGAAGTGAAAAAAACAAACAATGAACTAGGAAAAATATTTTCTAAAATTGCTTTATGGAGACAAGAATTACACATAAAATAATTCAGAGAAAGAGGAGGTCAAGGATTTAGCTTCAAATTTGAAATAAGGTAAGCCACAGTGGCGGGGTACCCATCACTAGCCACCATTGAAGAATCGGATGCCTTTAATGCCGCCACGTTCTTTTCTCTCAACTTTGAACCACTCAAAGAGCTCTTCCACACCCTCAATTTTCTCTTCCCATTACCACCACCCTCCTTCTAAAACACACAGAAGGAACAAAATCAAAACCCCCCAAAAAGAAGAAAAAAAACATAATTAATCTCCTTTTTTCAAACTCACATGGTCTTTGATCTAAGCACTTTTCTTCCCAATCAGTGATTTTATCCAGTTCCCATAACCTCCCAAAAGTTGAAAATTTTCAAAATTCTACTCTTTTGATGTGAAAGAAACAAACAAGTAACCAGGAAAAATCTTTTCAAAAACTTCTTTCTGGACACAAAAATTACACATAAAATAATGCAGAGAGATTAGATGAAATTATGTAGTCAGATATGAGCGATTAAAATGAAATTTGTCCCTCTTATTATAAGATATTCTGGGTCCTCGAGCATCAGATCGAGAAATGTATACTGAGCCGTGCTCAAATGAATCATCGAGATCAATGTCATTTGTTTAGCCGGGCCTAACTGGGTTTCTCGAGTAATCAAAGATAAAACGATATAAGGTCGACCCTTGTCCATGCCTTATATTCATCAAGATATCATGACACAAAAAGGGTTATGCTCATATTAAGGTTTTCTGATCATGAGCTTTTCATTTAATCAGTCATAATGTCTTCTGTAGAGGCAACTTATGACTCAGAGGGATCAAATGTACTTAGGCCTACTCCGCCAATTGTTAATTTTGAAACTATAGGTTTAATATTGATTAAGAACTAATAATAATCTAAGCATGGTTTTTCACTTTCTTAGTAATTTAAAATGATGAGATTATTTTTAAATTAAAAATAAAAATTGTCATATTTAAATTCGAATTTAATTTTGAGAAAAGTTTAAATTGTGATTTAAATTATAACAAATAATTAATTTGTTATATTTTCTTTACTGGATAAGAAATAATCAGAAGTGGTTTTTTTAATATGGATGTGAATTTAAATTGTTATTATTTAAAAGAGTTGTAATATATAATAATATAAATTGCCTTATTTGATAAGGGTTTGAATTTAAATTGTTATTATTTAAAAGAGTTTTAAATATATAATAATATAAAAATTCGCTTGGACTTAAAACCCTAGAAGACTATATAGATATATATGTAGAGACTTATATATTTGGTAGTAGTCTTTTTTACTCTAAGAACAACCAAAAAAATACAGAGAAAGAAAAAGAAAAAACCCTATTTTCGCTTTGAGAAGACAATCCGAACTAGCATTCAACAAGATCGCTCATTATTTGTTCTGTGGTGTGGATACTTGTAGAGTGGGTGGTCACTTTTCGAAAGACAACACCTTTGAAGATCCTAATAAAACTAAGACAGACTTCAAGGCTTTTGACGAATCAATCTACAAGAGGTAAGTTCGGCTTTACCCTTCCTTCCTGCTTTTATGAAACGCATGTGATCCTTGATGTTAACATGGATAAATTTTTTTAAATTCACGCATTTATGTTCCAATCGTGATTGGATATTCTCGCTCAGAACTCCAACACACACACACACACACACACACACACACATATATATATATATATATATATATATATATAGGCATATATATATATAAGTATATATATATATATATATATATATATATATATATAAAATAACCTTTATAGATTATTTCTTATCCAATAAGAAAATATAACAAATTAATTATTTGTTATATCTTTAAATCACGAATTTAAACTTTCTCATATTAATTTAATCTAAATAACAACTAATTAGTGTTATTTGTAATTTAAAATAATCTCATCATTTTAAATTACTTCGTAGAGTGAAAACCATAACCGTTATTATTCGTTTCTAATGTGCTTAATTTATAGGTTCAATTAACATTGGTAGTAGGCCTAAATCACATTTTTTGATCCTACAAGTCATAAGTGGCCTCTAGCAAGACATTATGACTACCCAAGTTAACGAAGTTCTTCACAACCGAGACAACCTTAATATAGCTAATGACATAACTTTGTTCATGATATCTTGATAGAATATAAGGCATGGACAAAGTCAACCTTTTATATCGTTTCTATCTTTGATTACTCGAAACCCAATTAGATCGCAAAACAAAAATGACATTGACTTCCATCAATCCATTCAGCACCTAATTCATGCATTTAGTCTTAATCACGAGGGGACCAGATATCTCTGAAGTAATAAGAGGGACAAATTCTATCTTAATGGCTCATATCTCACTTTACATAATTTTTGTATTATGTTCAAGTATAACCTTTATAGTCATTCGATTAAAGACAACGTTGACATTATATCAAAACACAATATTCTTATGTCGAGAACTATAAATGATATCAAATGTAAAGGATTTAATGACACAACTATTAGAGATTAACTTATACGAATTTTTTATCCATGTATTAATCTCAAGACGGGTCTCCATTCAATATTTGTTCTCAACAAATAGATATAAATTGATTTGTATCTCATACACACATATTCATCCCATGAATATCAATCAAACTTCAGACTAATCTTAATTCATTGTTATTCCCATAACAATAACCGATTAGTGGACATTTGTATCAATTGATAATATTATTCAAGACATTATATATAATAAACATGCAAATCATCATAATAATAAATTCTCATAAATAGTCAAAATTACCATGTCCATACAATAGGCTCTAGAGCACTATTACTAACATTAAGGTTGTATCTAATTTCGATTCAGGATTTTTAAACCTCGGGGTCCGTTGATCACCCTGGCCAACCCGCTTAATCATGAATACAAGTGGAGGTCGGGTTACTGACGCCACTTTAAAATCGAATGAGTCTCCTTTGTGCGGGGCTCTGCCGAATCTGAAACACATATCTGTCTGAACAGTCAATATATGCAATATATATCGATCTGACCCACTTGGGCCCGTAAGCGATTACTCGATGTACATACTGACTATGAAACCAACTATATACCCAATAGTTACACAGAATTGTGCTTTCTCTTAACCAAATACTATCTTGCTTGTGTCGTTTACAGCCATGTACAACCACCAAAGCCACATCAGGCTTTCTTCTGATAAATCTCTGGGACGGTAGTCCTCTGTACGCTCCTGCCTTTGCAAAAATAAGGGGTCCCACAATGGTGAGCTAAAGCTCGTGGGAGAATGCTACTAAATGGGCTACTCACCACCTAAAGTGCGTGCAATGTT
The DNA here is from genome assembly GCA_016808115.1 of Tetrastigma voinierianum. Taxonomy (NCBI): domain Eukaryota; kingdom Viridiplantae; phylum Streptophyta; class Magnoliopsida; order Vitales; family Vitaceae; genus Tetrastigma; species Tetrastigma voinierianum. The sequence goes on from JAEQBH010003287.1 coordinate 110,926, forward strand.
CCCGATTTAAACACACATTCGAAGCAAATGCATGATCCTGCCAGATAATATGGCCAACTGGATCCAGGAGTCCTCAGAGCTCTCTCCACTCGCCTAAGCCTTGTAGGAATTATTATTTTATTTGTGGACAACCCTCAGAGTGTATATGTCGATTGGTAGCTCAGGCAGTTGATATATAAATTGTTTTGTGAGACTGCCCATAGTGAATATCAATTGAAGTGCAGCTCGACGATTGATATTAAAGTTTAATAGGCTACCCTCCAGATAATTAATATTTTAGACTACCCTCAGGGCCATTTTCCTCTAGACTCATCTCATTCACTCCATCTCATATAATCCACAGGGTGATCGATGCATATGGAATGCATATGCGATTCAATCACAGTCTAATCACATGCAAATATATAAGCTTGTAAGATATACTCGCATAAATTAAAATCACCGCAATCATGTTATGTAATTTTCATTTCAAACATCAAAATTAGCTCACTTGGGCTAATGATCAAATCTAGTAATTTAATTTTAAATCCTCGACCAAACACATATTTTCAATCAGCTTCACAATTACACATGTAATTCCACACTTGATCATCACTGATCTAGGCTCACTTGACGATCATGACATCACCCGATGGCTTACAAACACAATTTAATTCCATATAATTGTGTCATTGTGTCCTTCTCGAGCATTAACCTAATAATTCTTTGATCAACCAACTCTCCTTAAAATTAATTCCTACACATACCAAGCCATTCAATTCACACAATTTCAATTCCAAAACGCATGGACCTTTATGGCCATTTCACCTGGCTTAATTTATTTTAACAGTCAAGAAACCAACTGATGGGCATCCACGGGCAGCGCATCCCAATCTCGGTTTCACTTTTTGGGCAAGATTTCTTACCATTACAGGTCTCATAAACACCAAAGCATAATTTATTGAATAAATTATCACAAAGACCATAACAGTCGTAATAGTGTCTAGATTACCCAAATCGGCTCCCGAAATTCTAACACTTGGTCCATGTTTTAGGGCCGTCAGCGGCCCATTCTGGCCTTTATCATCTCAAGCATGCATTTGTGCCAAATTCCACACAAACAGCCCACACTTTAGTTTCTGGGCGATCCACGTGACAAAATCCCGAGAAAATTCCCGCAATTGGTCCATGTTTGGGGCCAGATCAAGCAAACTCCCCTGCGGCCTCAAACTAGCAAAACATCGAAAAACCCATAAAAATGGGAATAAAACACAAGTAGGAAAATCCCACCCTCTTGGAGTTGTCAAAAGCTTCATAAACCGGGGGTCCGCAGCGTAGCACACTCAGCGTGAAACGTTCATGCTTGCCCGTCGAAATCGTGATCCGTCCAGCGTGTATTTCTAGAGAAGTCGAGACTCTCTATAGAAAGTAAAGAGCTCAAGCTCTTTGCATCCCCAAACTGAGAAAATCACGTTTTTGCTTAGTGTCTTAAGGAGGAGATGACACTATTACTTGATTTTATTAAACTAGTGACTTAAAATCAATTTCAGTATTGACCATTATGTCCCTCTTTTACGGATTGATATTCGGCTTCGCCAGTGATCCATTTTCATCATTTCTCTACTCCTTACCACTTATGGTACATGAGTACATACTATATGTGCCTTTAAGTTGCATCGAAAAGCGTTTTACGGCACGAAAGCGCGATGCCTCGAAAACATGTGACTCCCATTTGTCTCGGAAAATTATGAAATTTTCACGTCTTAGGCTGAATTTCGCGAAGCGATTCAGCGGTCTGATCAGTTTCATAATCAAAGAGATCTAGAGGATTAATTATGGATTTTTAACCGAATTTACAATTTTGTAATCGAAATTGCGATTTTGCCCTTATTCCATAAATTGGAATTTCTCGGGTCTTACATTCTCCCCTCCTTAAAAGGAATTTCGTCGAAATTGAAGCGATCTTTATCGAGCATGCATATGCAACATGCACTCTACCATGCATATAAACAGTCATTTAGATCTTAAACGACTAAACCACGTACCTTCATCCCTAAACAAGAAGGGATAGGTAGCCAGCATCGTGTCCTCGCGCTCCCACGTTGACTCCTCCACTCCCACGGTCGCAGCCATAGCACTCTCGCTAGTCTCACGGTCTTGCGTCGTGAGCACGCTCACATTTATCAACAATGCTGCGGTCCCTCCTCGAAGGCCCGTCAGTGTCAATCTCAATCGTCACTAATCCTCATGAAATTTGGATCTGGAGTATATTTCCGGAGTATGGAGACATGAAACACCTCGTGGACACCTAACATGCTGGGCGTTAAAGCCAACCGGTACGCAACAGTGAATATCCTCTCGAGTATCTCGAAAGGCCCAATAAACCTCGGCGATAGCTTCCGCTTCTTAGGGGCCAGTCACTCCTCTCTTAGGCGCCGCCTTGAAAGCGTGATCTTAACCTCCCGAGACTCTAAGAATTAGACGTCTCACATCTACATAGCTGCCTGCGGGCTGGCGTGAGAAGGCGTATCGTGTCAGCTCACCTTCTCGGAGGTGTTTCTAATTAAATCGGGCCGTGATGGATCTCTCTCCCACCTTGGTCCATCTAGCAGTGACCTACATGGCCTCCCAGCCACAATGCCTCCTCTGTGGTTCAATAGTATACTACTTTGTCTTGTTGTTGTGGCGAATTCCACGAAGCGATTAATCCTCTACCCTTATGATCCGGGACACATGTTAAGTAGCCATGCCTCTAACACCGCGTATGTAATCCATACACACGTAACCACCTGACCCTTGCTTGGTGTGTAGCGCTAACCTCTCGAAGGTCAGAGTTAATGCCAGTGCAATTTTGAACCTATATTAGATAGGTTTGGTGCTTTTGCACATTAATCATGTCATATATACCAATTGAAGTGTTTTAGTCTTCTTAGTAGTACTTATGCCATTTAGAGAGTATTTTGGGTGCATTTTGCGAGGCTTTTGTGCACTTTTGGGTTGATATCGAGATGAATGATGAATCATGAAGTTGAACTCAAGTCTAAACCATCAATCGACCCAAAGAATCAAAAGAAAAACCAAGGCAAGATGAAGAAAATGTGATGCGATTGAAGGCGAGGAGGCAATGCGTGAAGGATCAACAAAATTTGGAATTTTTAGCTAAACGCGAGAATTTTAAATGGATTACGAAATTTATAACCTTAGCGAAAATTTCACAACAATAGTACAAATTTAGCTAGACCCGTCCCAATTTCGCTAATAGCGTTCCTTAGCGAAAAAACACGATTCGCTACTCCATGAAATTTAGCTAAGCTTAGCGAAATTTAGCTAAATGTGATTACACAAATCATAAGCGAAATTTCATGTTTCATTTAGACTGTTGATTTCGCTAGTTAGCGGCGAAATTCTCGACCTAAGCGAAAATTGATGCCTCGTCATGCTTTGTAATTAATGCGAAGCATCGAGCTTGGTGTATTACTTAATTGTCAATAGCAGCGATTTCATAGGTTTTGGTATTTTCATACCTTCAAGAGGCTATATAAGCCCCCTCTTGTTTTGTAAGGAATTTGGAGAACAATTGGTGAACAATTGTGGAGAAGATATTTTTGTAAGTTTTTATTTTTGTAAATAAAGTCTTTTATTTTAGGTTTTGCTTTTATTTTCTTTTCTCTCTTCTCTCTCTTCTTTCTCTCCCTTTCTCGGCTGCAGGCTTACACCTCTTGAGGATGACAGCTCAGAGATGCTTGGCTAGCCTCCTTTCTTTGAAGAGGAAGGAAGCTGAAGCAGTGGTGGGGCATATGCATGTTGTCTCTTGTATTAAAAGCTACGGGTAGTGTATTTATGGCTCTTATTCTCAAAACTTAGTTGCATAACATGGGATGTTATTGGTTGGCCAATACTCTCCATGCTTTAGGACTGTTGTTCTTTAGATGGTTTTTACGAGCCTCTGAGATAATATTTACATGTTAGGGTTCTTAATTAGGGTTAAATAACAATTCGCATTATTATTTTGTGTCTCTCCATGTGCTTTAGGATGCGTGCTTTCGGGTGAGAGATGCCTTGTTGTTCTTTAGATGAGACTACGAGCCTGCGAAATGATAATTTAATGTTGGGTTTTTAAACTAAAGGGCCATAGCGCATGCTACATTTTGACTCAAATAGGAGATGTTTCATGGGTGAGGTTTGCTAGTTAAATATAGATCGGTTATGCCATGGACTATATCTTTGCATGTCTCTTGAATCGCAAGACCTTGTTGCCACTAACTTGCCAAGTTAGTGACCTAATTCTTCAAAGTTAACTTTTTCACCCCAACTTTCGGTTTTACAATTTTCGGTTTCAAACCATTCCCCTTGTTTTGAAACCCCAATCGAAAGTCGAATAGAAAGCCTTACCTTCATGCAGTGCAAACCATTTTAGGATGAAGCCATCCGTGTTCGACCTAGACCACTATCTTTGCGGTAAGCAACTACGGTAGTAGGAACAGAGTGTGTATATAAATTTTGTTGATTTTAGCTCGACCTCTTTGTGGCTTGCAGATCAAATGGGCGCCGTTCTTGGGGATGGTGCCAAACTACAAATGGTAGGATTGAAGAGTACTTGTGATCCACATCACAAGTGAAGGTAACTTTTTACCTTTTTACCTTCCGGTTAAGGCTGATTTGCTTCACTTAAGCGATAGCGCCTTTATTTCGATTCGATTTTTCATTCGATTAGTTTTTATTTTAGTTAATTTTAATCTTTGCGGGTTGTTTGTTGCTCTTTGTTTGTCTCTTTAATTGTGTATGGCTTTGTGTATGCAACGATTAGGATAGAACATAGGTGAATTGAATAGGATGAGTACTGCAAATTGAACCGGCTAGTGAAGTCGATTAATACTTGGCCCGATGCCATGGATCACATTACGAACCATGAGCCAGGAACTTAATGAATCGAATGCCTATGAGCCATGAGGGATCACATCCACCCTCCTAGAGTTAGTGCCCCCGTCACCCGTATCATTCCTCCTGTTTGAAGATGTAGCGGTGAGCCATGTTGAGTACCCTATACACGTATCATGGTATGGAAAATGAAAATCCATACACTCATATTAGGGATTTTGAGGAGGTTTGCTTACTGCTAGGAAGGTATGATGGACATGGATTTCTTTGAAGCTAAAGGCATTTCCATTGACTCTTGGGACAGGCGGGTGGCTCGACTCATTGAGGCTCGGCCCCAGTAGAAATTGAGGTGAGGCTGGTGAATTCTTGAAAAGGATTCTTCGGTGCTCACAGACGATAATTTGAAAAACGAAATCTACACTTTTGCGGCTCATGATGGTGAGAGATTTTACACCGGTGTTGGGAGGATTTATGGAAACCATCGATTGCATGTCCACACCATGGGTTTGACACATGGATGTTGGTGAACCACTTTTATGGTGGTATGTCTCTGCGTGAAGCGACTCTTAGAAACCGTGTGTGGAGACTTTTAAGCAAACATCCCGATGATATGGATTTCTTCGAAGTGCATTAGGTGAAACTTCTAAGGAGTTGGGATGAGCTTAGCCTGAGAAACGGATAGGATAGAGCACGATCCCCTGACCCATGAAAGGGGTGGGATGTATGCCTTTGAAGGAAATAGAGATGAAATTTAAGTTTATTTATTTGGGAAAGTGGAGGAACTTAGTAGCGACTCGAGAGAGGTGCATACGGTGGTAGAAAATCACGCGCAGTCAATCCTTGCAATTTCCAATCCTTACATGGCGAAACGGAGTGTCACATGGCCTATGATGGAAAGGTTGATATTCGAGAATGTCTGGCTCTTGTAGAATGATACAAGCAGCGACAATCCGATACTCCATATGGTAATACCTACAATTCGATTGGAGGAATCACTAATCTTGCATGGAGACCCAACCCCACTGTTTATGTACCCAGGGTGCCAAAGCACCAGTTTGGTTTCCCCTCCTGATCCTGACAACCACCATCCTCTTCTCCCGATAGAGCAAGCCATATTGAATTTGAGTAAGGTGGTGGTGACTTTGTTGAACAAAGGAATAAATGTCTGTTGCCTGAAAGTTGATCTTGTAGAGTACCTTGAGCAAGAATAGATGGGCTTGAGGCAATCTCAGCGAGAGAAAATTGATAACCTCTGATGTCGATCACGAAGATTAACGAGTTCTTGGGAGTCTGAGAGAAGGTTTTGCATCGCAAGCGGTTCCAAATCTAAAGGAATTCATGAGGTAGGATCATCAAACATTCGAGAATGGATGAGGTTAGAGTATAATCACCACGAGAAATTGGAAAAGAGTTGATCGGCTATGTGAAACACATTTGAAGAACCTAGAGCGGGGAGAGAGGTGCAACTGGGCATATTCTCCTAGGAGGATTCAATGAAATCGCATACCACCTCCTGTTCCCACAGGCACTTAGAGGGAAGAAGAAATGACTGACAAGCGAGGCATTCTTGAGGTTTAAGGCAAGTGAAGGTTAATATACCTTTCTTTGGACCCTAATCAAACAAGTCACAACATGCAAGAATTTTTGAAAGATCTTTGCCACGATAAAAGAAGTTGACATTGAGAAGAAAGCATTTCTCACTGTTTATATCGGTGCCATAATTCCAAGCAAATACTGTCAAATACAAAAGATCTTGGATCTCCCCTGATTTGAGTCAATATTGGTGGGAATTGAAAAATCCTTGCTTGATTTAGGAGCTGATGTGAACCTAATGCAGTATTCATTATCTGGCGGCTAGGTTTAGGTGGAACCAAACCTACCAACATCACCTCTCATTTGGTAAAAGATAGATCGAAGTGAATCCTGAGGATAGTTGAGGATGTCTTAGTGAAGAATAGACAAATTCTACTGCATTAGATTTTGTAGTACGCAACTGTGAACGATTGCTAGTGAACCTAATCATGTACGATATCTTAGGAAGACCATTTTAAAGCCCTTTGCCCGATACAATAATAAATTAGGAATGGAGTCATGCAATTAACTTTTGGTAACATGACCATGGAGTTGAATATCTTTCATTTGAGCAACGAGAGCATGAGTTCTTTGAAACCCAATCAAATTTACGATGAGGTTGTTTGATTGATCGGTGTGCGAGGAAAACCTGATGACCGGAAATGCAAGGAGTAATTACCATGGGAGATGAAGATATATTTAGTCTTGCCAATGACACATTGCAAGCCAATTGATCGATTCAAGCCATGGCGAGGACCACGTCAACGATTGGGCTTGAACCATGGAATTGTGACTATTGCATGGGTTGAGAGATCATCCTCTTGACCCTCCTTGAGTAATTTTGGTATTTGAGCTGGTTTGGTGTTCTCAAAACCAAGTGCGATTAACCGATTTTTGTTTTTTATTTTAGTCGATTTCCATTTTTGAAATTTATTTTAGTATGTTTCCTAATTTAGCGACTTTCATTTTACCAAATTGGTAAGTATTTTTATATTATCTTATATTAAATTCTTAGATATGTTATTTCCTAATTTAATTTTAATTTTTACTTTTAGTAATATATTAATATTTTCATTTTAATAATCTGAAAATTTGAATTGCAGTGGTATGGAGTGTGAGCTAAATTAGCTAAAAATAGCAAAAATTGGCGAGAAAGACCAGCAAATTTCTGCATTTGGATGTATATAAACACGGAGGGGGTTGGTTTTAGAATGCCACTTCATTCTCCCCACTCCCGGTAGTGCCTGAGCTCCCCGTGACCACGAGTCCCAGGTCTGCTTTGTCGTAGGCTAATCCTGCCGTGCAAGAGCCACTCACGAGCTCCTTCTTGGGAGTTCGTGTCTAGTGAAGCGAATGCTTGGCCCTGCACGGGCTTTGCGTGAGTTTCTAGTATAGCCATCCTGGAGTGCACCATCACGGCCAGGAGCCTTCGGGTGACTGTGTGTGCCACGATTGTTCAACTGCCCGGCTGAGCCATTCTTTAGCGTACCTGGTTCGATCTGTTGGTGCTACTGCCCACCGACGTCGGTCATTCGAGGCCTTGTTTAGTTAGTTCGGGGCCATTCGACTCTGATCGGTGAGCCTGGTTGATTTGCTTGCTTGAGGGTGGTTGTTAGCCTCACGAGAGCTCACGGTTCGGTACTACGGTCTGGCCAGGTTATATTTTGTTGGTGGCGAGGCCCTTTTGGTATTTTGCCGATGTCGGATATGGTTCGTGCTCGGGGGTGGGTCCGTCTTCGACCTCGGGTGAGATTCAGCCGCGCTGAAAGTGGCGGCTCGAGGTCAGCTCTGTGCAAATCCTGCCGGTCCAGAGCGGTCTCAGGAGCCTTAGGATTTAGGCGTTGTCAGTTCGGATGGGACCGGGCCCCATCGCACAGTACCACGGAGGAGAGTTAGGAGGCAGGCCCTCGGCCGAGGCGCCGCACATCGGGGCGGGGCGGAGTCATCTTCACGGGCCCCCACCATCTCCGATTCTCCATTCTGGGCGACTAATGCCTGGTGTAGACGTCGAGATCGGGAGGCGGTATTTGTCAGGAACCCATTCGAATGTGCGACTCAATGAGTTTCATCGAGTCATTTATGACATCTCATGATAAAGGCGACCCGGTCCAGGAGTCTTTGAGATTGATCAAGGTATTCACTCTGCCGCTTCATGACTTCCGCGGCGGTTTATTACGAGAGTGAATACGGCGGTTCTACCACTCTATGACATCGAGCAGACGGTCCCCAGAGATTCGATTCGATATAGATGGCCGCTACGGTGTACTCGGGCCAGGCGGAGTATTTCAGCGGCATTGGGATTGCGCATCTGCCGCATAATTCGAGAGGTTATAGAGCTTAGGCCCACCCAGCCTCACGGGGAGATGGTCAGAGCAACGGCGAAGATTTTATCTTGCTGGTCGGTATTCCTCTGAGGAGCGGCTTCAGCCTCGGTCTGCTCATCGACCATACGCTGCGTACCGGTTTGTTCCTCTAACGACATTATGTGCGGAGGAGGGCAAATCTAGAGGCACTTTCTGGGATCTCGGGGGATTTTGGTTCCCGGCCCCTGGCACAGTGATGGCCTCCCTTTTGCATTTGAGGAGAAGGTTCATCGAAAGGCGTGACCGGCGGAGCATCCTGCGTCTTGAGACTCCTGTATGTTATCGGCGGATGGGATTCCCCGGAGGCCAATTTAGAGATGAGCTATATGCCTTCATGTAGTGTCAGTGAGCGGGTTGTGACTATGCCGTCTCATTCCCACCTTCGACCACGGGACCGGGAAGTGGGTCGGGTGAGGAGTACCATACAGGATGATATGCGTCACGAGCCGTACGGAGGACTCCGTTCGGATCGTTCACCTCCATCTCCTCCACATCTTGCATCGTGAATTGCGTGAATGCTCGGGGCCTTCTATTCGAGCACATCATTCAGGAGTACATCCGTACGGCTCGAGGAGATCGGCTGGTGATGGATGCCATCTGCTCACTTGGCTACGGTGCCCGAGATCGAAGGGATTGGCCCGGTGCCGTTCTGTGCGGCTTCAGTTATGACCCACAGGTCTTCCTCGTGTTCTGGTCGTGAGAGGGCCCGCCAACGATGCGACTGTTGGATGTTAGGCTGCGACGGCGTGATTTGAGCCACCACATACCCATGCAATAGAGTGAGGTGGTTAGGTTTCTTTTGATTTTTGTTTGTTACCGGCTTATCAGCTTGCTACTAATTTCGATTTAGGATTTATGTATTAGCCATAGTAGCGATGATAGTTAATGTTTAACTTTGTATTCAAGTATTAGCCATTTTGGCTATATCAAAAGCTATTCGGTTTATATATATCTGACTTTTGTACATATCATGTTTTGTGCTTCCGCTAGGTTTAAATGTGTTTTTTTCTTTCAATTGAGCAGTTGAATTTGCTACTGATTAGACAAATTGGAGTACTTCCTGTTGAGAAGTGAATCCTTTATTGTCCTTATATGCTAGAACAAATTCCATGCTTGAAACCGATTTTTGGTGTTGAAGTTCTGCATGCTTTCGACAAATTTCTCCCTTATGCTAATTCTGCTTGCACTCGGATTGTTCCAATAATTTGTGAATTTGTGTGCCTTCTTTAAACTGCAAAGCGGAAATATGATATGTTAGTACTAGGATAGTTTTGAGTTACCTACATTTGAAGACCCGATGTTGTCTTCAAGGAAAAAAGAAAAAGCGAGAAAGAAAAAGAAAAGAAAAGAGAAGAAAAAGAAAAATAAAGTCGTGAAATCTTGCTGAAACCAGGCACAGTCGGGTGTATGGCGAAAGCCCTTTGAAAATCCGATGCCACTAAAGCCTTAATTGGTAGGAGTCATCGGTGCAATGTTCGTTATGGGTGGATAGGTGAAGTTTAATGACTTGTGGGTGTAATTTTGAAGTCATTCGGTCGAGGTGAAGCCTTTAGAGTTAGTGGTCATTGATCCTTTTGAGCGATGCCCTAAACCTTGATGGTTAGAGGAGTCATCGGTGGACCTAGTTACGGACTTTGGTGAAGTCAGTTTTAAGCATTGCACCTACGATGTAGATGAATAAAGAAGAAAGTGTAACTAGCCTATCCTAGGTTGTTCGACAACTTAAGGCCGTAATCGGGTGCTAGGTTGGGGGAGGTGGCAATTTTGCGGAGTTTATTGGCTTAATGGTTGCAAAGAACCATTAGACTTAGGTGGAAATTGAGTTGAGAATTATGGATCCAATATTGACCTCGAATTGTTCTTGGTTTTGATTCTTTCATATCGGTTTACAACTTTTGATTCCAATTTCTCAAGTTAAAGATAATGTTTATATGTATATAAACCCTTTTTGAATCATAACCTTTTTGCAAATCACCACATGCATCTCCTTTTCTTTATTTTGCATTGCTAAGGGACTAGCAACGTTTCGGTTGGGGGTGTGATTAATGCCCAAACAGTGCAATTTTGAACCCTATATTAGATAGGTTTTAGTGCTTTTGCACATTAATCATGTCATATATACCAATTAAAGTGTTCTAGTCTTCTTAGTAGTACTTATATGCCATTTAGAGTATTTTTGAGCATTTTTGCGGGCTTTATGCACTTTGGAGTTGATGTCGAGATGAATGATGATGAATCATGAAGTTTGAACTCAAGTCTCGATACATCAATCATTGAGAATCAAAGAAAACCAAGGCAAGATGAAGAAAATGTGATGCAGTTGAAGACAGGAGGCAATGCAGTGAAGGATCGACAAAGCTGGGATTTTCGCTATGGCTGCGAAAATTTCGCTGGGATTGCGAAAATTTCGCAACCATAGCGAAAATTTCGCAACCTCATGGCTTACCAAATTTACGCTAGACCCCCGTCAATTTCGCTATGCTTGTTCCTTAGCGAAAAACGATTTCGCTACTCACAAGAATTTGGCTAGCTTAGCGAGAATTTGGCTAATAAGCGAATTTTCCATCATGCGAGAATTTCATGTTTCATTTGGAGCACATTGATTTCGCTAGTTAGCGAAATTCCCCAGCTTAGCGAAAATTGATGCTTCGTCATGTTTTGTAATTAATATGGCAGCCTCGAACTTGGTGTGTGCTTAATTGTCAAATAACTTAGCCAATTTCATAGGTTTTTGGTATTTTCATGCCTTGAGGAGGCTATATGGCCTCTTGTTTTTGTAAGAATGCGGAGAACAATTGTGAACAAATTGTGGAGAAGATATTTTGTAAGTTTTGTTTTTGTAAATGAGTCTTTTTATTTTAGGTTTTGCTTTTATTTTCTTTCTCCTCTTCTTCTCTCTCTTCTTTCTCTCCTTTCTCATTGCCAAACACACCTCTTGAGGATGACAACTTAAGAGATGCTTGGCTAAGCCTCCTTTCTTTGAAGAAGGAAGGAAGCTAGCTTGGTGGTGGGGCATATGCATGTTGTCCTCTTGTATTAAAGCTACGGGTGGTATGTTGCCAAATACTTATTCTCAAAACTTAGTTGCATAACATGGGATGTTATTGAGATTTATTGTCTCTCCATGCTTTAGGGTACATTGTTCTTTAGATGATTTTCTGAGCCTGCGAGATAATATTTACATGTTAGGGTTCTTCAAATTAGGGTTAAATATGATTCTTTGTTATTATTTTGGCGATACTCTCCATGCTTTAGGATGGATGTTTCGGGTGAGAGATGCCTTTGTTGTTCTTTAGATAGTCTTCTGAGCCTCTGGAAATGATAATTTAATGTTAGGGTTTTAAAATAAGGCCATAAGCGCATGCTGTTTGACTCAAATAGGGAGATGTTTCCATGGGTGAGTTTGCTAGTTAAATATAGATCGGACATGCCATGGACTATATATTTGCATATTATACTTAGCGAGATAAAACCGAGGACACTTGTTTGCCTAACTTGCCAAGTTAGTGGCTATTCTTCAAGTTAACTTTTTCCTTTAACTTTCGATTTTACAATTTCGATTTTCTAAACCATTCCCACATGTTTTCAAACCCCAGTCAGAAAGAGTCGAATAGGCCTTACCTTCATGCACTGATGCAAACCATTTTAGGATGAAAACCCGTCGTGTTGGAGCCCTGGAGCCACTATCTTGCGTGTGACTACGCGATAGTAAGAACAGGTGTATATAAATTTTGTTGATTTTAGCTCGACCTCTTGTGTACGAATGGAGTCCACGATCAACGACAATCAATGGACTATCAACTCAAATTCATGCCATGCATGACATCCATTTCACAGAGCCCTTACCCGATAACACGATACAAATTTCAATGGGTATCCAAATCTCAGTCACTCTGAGCTCTATCCTCAAGCTCTAAATGCTGCGTGATAGCCTGTCGAGTGTGTTTCATCTGGAACCCATAGCTCGCCGACACGCCGGGCCTCTTACAATTCACGATTCAACTATGAGTCTTCTTTAGACGTAGTCCTGAGACAAACTCAACCCACACTCACGAGTGGTGAATGGCCAAATCTGGGTGCACCCACACCCGGGCTGAGCGATGTTCGCATTGCCTGCAAAGCCTTGATAATGTCATAGTGTGACACTGATCACAGGGTCGGGCGTGAGCGAATCCCAGAGATCTCTCTTTCATAAATCCCGACCTATCAAGTCAACTCTCACCTACATCCCTGGGAAGAACATCTACACTGGCTTCTCTAAAGGCCTTAACCTCTAGCCCCGTCAATGCAGGTGTCGGGTATGACAGCAGGCACAGGTCTCAGTGCCGACAACTTAGATGGTGTCGGCTCATCCATGTCAGGCGACGATCAGCAGCTTGATATGTATACCACCCCAGATCCATCAACCCGTTCTGTAACACGATCTGCATCACGACTTGACCCACACTCGGCCCCTCACATTTTATCTTGTGTTGTTGGAAGTGCTTGTATAGTACCGGCCGAAACTAGTTCCTGCGACGTACTGAGGTGTGGAGGAACGAGCTGTATGCTATCTGTTCTCATTTCTTTGAGGCGCATTGTCACAGTCTTGGGATCCACATCTTGAAATCATCACTCGTACTCAATCCTGGCCTGATCCTGACTAGTGTGAATGAAGTCTTGCATACTCTTCCCGAACTAGGAGAAAATTTGTTCCTCCCTTATTTTAACACAGTATCTAGTGTTCCAAGTATCCTTAATCTCTCTCTCTTGTGTTATTTGTCTGACAAGGTCCATGTCAGTAGGCGAAGTCCTACGATCCACGTAGTTAATGGACAGCTGGCCATTCTGGTTTCTCTCGTAATGCCCGGCGATCGAGAAACTCCGTATCTGAAGATTGACATTGGTCTCGACGCATCAACGCCTTAACCTTCTCTGGGTGATGACATAAATCTTGACTGTGTGTCTAAAAATCTCACCTCGAGTAAGCGAAGCTTCAGACTTGCGGAACTTGGCGTACAATGATGGTCTCTTACTTGGTACCAAAACAATCCTCAAATGATCTCCATGCCCCACTGCGTGAGAGTAGGTAAAGATGTATCCACGAAGACTCGACAAAGCGATCACAGATAAGGTTGGGACACCTATGCATGAGATTCATGAATGTTCTTTAAGGCGCATTCGTAATCAGAAGGGCATCACGCCAACTCATAGTGCCATAGCAGCGTCCTAAGCGGCTGTCTTGGGATATCAAGTATCCCCCAACCTCAGCGATGGTAACCGGCGAAATTACATCTTGGGAGTGACTGTTGCTCCTCTGGCCCAGTGAATAAATCATCAAATCCTCGAGTCTTGGAAGTGCAGGTGCGGATCCTGTGTTATTTATGCGTAGCGATGCACGGTCGAAGGGTCTTGCCTCTTCTTGCGATTAGGCAGGCGCCCATGGTGAAGTGCTGATCTAATGAACCTTGTCTGATAGCTCTTGTAGTTGGACTCAAGTTCACTATGACTCAATAGGTGCCATCTGTGCGGAGTCATAGAGATGGGTGAAACACAGGGGTGTAACTTCAATCTGCGAAGTCTATGTCCTTTATGCGGAGGTAGTCCAGATAGTTCATCTGGAAAACATCCACATATTCGCAAACCACTTTCGGTAGATCAAGTCTGATCTCTCCTCGTCCTCTACAGGAGTAAGGCTTTCATTCTTGACGAGTCAATTGTCCACGACATGGATATCTATATATGCGGGTAAAATATCATGCTTGCCCCTAGAAATACAACACGAGTGCAGATCTGGCGTGTAGGCGGTAACTCTCTTGCGCTCCTGATCGATAACAACCACATGAAAGCGTCAGTAGATCCATCCACTGGGATGACGTCGAGCTGACATGTCCACGATGCTCGGGTTCTTTGTGGTAGAGTCACGAGATCTCTAACTTCTGCAACCTTGACATACCATACCTATTCTCGCCCCTAATCCTAGGGAGAATTAACATCTGGCAGCTCCTCTAAGGTCTCTAGAGGTCCTTGCCCATTCCACCTTATTTGGGCCTCATTCTCTAGGCTAGAGGCATAGCTAGCCTAATCTAGAAGTCGTCGAGGAGGTAACCTCCATAGCCTCTAACACCTTCTCAATCTACATGAACCAATGGTCGTCCACCATCGAATCTTTCCCCTGTGGTGACGGAGGATGATGCATACTAAACCTGCGGGGGTTACTAGGATCTTCTGTCTCTGAGGCTATGCTAACTTTGTGCTATGGCGTCCCATTTGTAATGCCCTGGCCTCGGCAAAGTCAGTGATCAAACAACGTTATTGCACGACCGGTGCCGGAAGTGGGCCGTTCTCTACGTCCTCGCCTCACTAGCCATCTACATTGGTCGAATGTAGCCACGATTCATGGGAATTTTCATTTCGGTCTGACTTCTTGATACGGATGCGATTACTAATAGACTTCTGACCTGAACTAACCGTTCATTTTCTAAGTGAGCGCTAAATTTCCAGCCACTCGATTCATTTATTTCAATAGGTTCTAAACTTTCTTGTTTCATTTGGTACCCCGAATCCTAAGGTCATAATTTCCTAACCTTAGCATTACCCCTTTTCCTATCGCATTACACCATGCATATAATTTAAATGCGCAACTCTGCGCCATCACCATTCAAATGGTAGTTATATCAATCAGTATCTCTTAGGCATAACCACGGCCACAGAGACACTAATCATACATATAGCTAAATTGTATGCGCAATGAATTTGCATTTAAATATTGTTTTCAACAAAGAATTTTATTTTCAAAAAATTTTATTTTTTGAAAATTTTATTTTTCGAAAATTTTATCAAATTTTATTTGATTTTTCGTAATTTTTTTTTTTAAAAAAATTTTGAAAAAATTTGAGATGAGCAGTGTTCATGAGGCAGGGTTTAAAACGATATGCAAAAATTTATTTCGGGAAAATCTTGAGTCAAGCAAGACCCGAAAATAGCAAAGTGCACCAAAATGCAGCCGGCAGCCAGCGCCCGAGCGCGCGGCGAGCGCGCTTCGCCCCCGCGCGCCCGTCAGCGCCTGCGTACACGCTGCTGCGCCACCGCGCGCGCCTACGTCTGCGCTCGCGCGCGCCGAACGCTACGCGCCTTCGCGGCTTCGCGCGCGCTTCTTCTTTATCGCCTGCGCTCGCCAGCGCCAGCGCCCGCTGCGCCGCCGCCGCGCCCGCGCCACGCCCGCTACGCCTCCGCGCGCGCCAGCGCCCTGCCAGCGCATGCCCAGCGGCTTAACCAGCGCCTGCATGCCCGGCCTAGCCCGAGCGCCCGACCCGAGGTACTGCCTTGCAATATACTTAGGCGGTAGCCCCGAAATTCAGGCCTACATATAAAAATTTTTTCATTATAATTAAATTTTTTTCCATTTATTTCAGTGGAAAAATCGATAAAATCATTTTTCCATAATACATCCAAATAAATCTCGAAAATTTTATTTTCTTCAATTCTCATCCAATAAATTTTATTAAAAATTTATTTTCCTTACATTTTTCCCGATTTTGTACAACTATTACCCTCAAAAATATTTTCTAAAATATTTCCTTATCATCCCATGTCTTGTCACAGCCCTACGTAAAATATCAACTTGTAAGCAAGTCATGTGCACGAACTACCTGATAATTCACCAAATCTTGCACAAAACACATCAACATGTGCAAGTAGTGTCCTAGTTTTGTCAGTGATTTTCCTAGGCAATCCCGTACCTAAACTCAACATCAAACCACACCTAGTGGTGATGTTTTTACATTTCCATGGCTAGCCCAATTTTCTATCCATAGGTTTCCATATACCTATACTCCATCAAACCACCTAGTGATGGATTCTGTTGAGCTCCTTCCAGGTATTAGTATGCACAGCTCACGATACCAGGCTGTGGCGCCACAAGAGCCAGAAGTCCGTTGACTACCAGTCGGCAGCGGAATCTGAGTGGAGGTCGGGTGCAGCGTAAACTAGAAAATCGGTGAGTCCTCCTTTGTACGGGAGCTACCCCGAATACAAAACACGCATATCTGTCCCAAACAATCCAATATATGCAATATATATCCAATACGACCGCCCAGGCCCACATGCATGATACTCGATGTACATACTGACTATGAAACCAACTATACCCGATAGTTACAAGAGTTAATACTTTTACTCTTGTAATGCATATATATTAAGCGTAAATGGTTCTAATACATGTCTGACCACCAAGCGCATGTCCAGAAACTGCTTGCGACATCTACAGGACGGTGTCTCGCATAGCTCACTGTACGCAGCGTAAGCCAAGGGGGTCCCACGGCCAGGGGTGAGCTAAGCTCAGTAGGAGGGCTCATGTAAATGGGCTACTCACCACCTAAGGAGTGCAGTGCAATGTTCCAATTTTAAACACACATTCAAGCCAATGCATGATCCTGCTTGAATGTCTACATGACCAACTTCGGATCCAGGAGTCCTCAGGCTCTCTCACACTCGCTAAGCCTTGTATGAGAATTATTATTTTGTTGTGGACAGCCCTCAGTGTATATGTCCCAGTTGAGTAGCTCAGACGTTGATATTATAAGTTTGTGGGCTACCCTCCGATAATTAATATTTTAGACTACCCTCCGAATCATTTTCCTCTAGACTCATCTCATGCACTCACTCCTATAATCCTAGGGTGATGGGTCATATGGAGATGCATGTATGCGATTCGTATAATTACAATCACATGCAAATATATAAACATGAATATACTAGCATATTAAATCCCACACAATCAAGTTATGTAATTTTTCATTTCAAACGTAAATTAGCTCACTTGGGCTAATGATGGAAATCACAGTAATTTAATTTAAATCACTTTCGACCAAACACACTATTTTGTGGCTTCTGATTACCGTATTGTAATTCCCACACTTCAATCATCACCAATCAGCTAAATGAATGTCATGAACACTCGCCAATGGCTTACAAACACAATTTAATTCTATATAATTGTGTCATTGTGTCTTTGCAAGCATTAACCTAATAATTCTTTGATCAACCAACTCTCAGCAAAATTAATTCCTATACACATACCAAGCCATTCAATTCACACAATTTCAATTCCAAAACGCATGGACCTTTATGGCCATTTCACCTGAGCAGGTACATTTTTTGCCGATCCGAAACAACGATGGGATTTGTCACAGGCGACCCACTTGTCAATCTCGGTTTCACTTTTTGGGCAAAGTTTCTTACCATTCTGGATCTCGTAAACACCCAAGCATAATTTATTGAATAAATTATATCACAAAGAACATGTGATCAGTAATAGTGTGGGTGCCCGAATGCGGCTCCCAGACTAACACTTGGTCCATGTTTGAGTAGATCAAGCTGGCCCATTCCGAGCCTTATCATCTCGAGCATGCATTTAATGCCCAGAATTCCTACAAACAGCCCACTTCAGTTACGGGCGGTCACGGCGGTAAATACGAGAAAATTCTGAATTCGGTCCCATGTTTGGGTAAAGTCAGTAACCCTCACGGCCTCAAACTAGCAAGAAACATCGAAGAACCATAAAAATGGGAATAAAAACACAAGTAGGAGGAAAATCCTGCCTCTTGGAGTTGTCGAAAACTTCGCAAACCAGGGAGTGCACGTGCTTTGCTCTGCGTGGGAGGCGTTTTCCCATCTTGCCGTCGAAATCAGTCCGTCGCATGTATTTCTAGAGAGAGTCGGGGGCTCTACATAGAAATGAGCTCGAAGCCTCTTGCATCTGGCGAAAATCACGTTTTTTGCTTAGTGTCTTAAGGAGGGAGATGACACTATTGGCAATTTTGTCAACTAGTGACTTAAAATCAATTTCCAATAATGACCATTATGTCCCTCTTTTACCAGATTTGATATTGAGTGCATGAGATGAGTCTAGAGAAAATGGTTCGGAGGGTTGTCTAAAAGTAATTATCGAGAGAATTAGTCAATTAAGAATATCAATCGTGGACGGCTTGATTGATATTCGCCGGAGGGTAGTCCACAAACAAATAATATATCGATCGTCGGACGACCCGATTGATATATATACACATTGGAGGGTTGTCCACAAACAAACAAAATAATAATTTCATACGAGGCTTAGTGAGTGTGATGGAAATCGATGAGGACTCGGGATGCGAGTTGGTCATGTAGACATTCCATTAGGATCATGCATTTGCTTGAATGTGTGTTTCATTGGAACATTCACTTCACTTAGGTGGTGAGTAGCCCATGAGGCGGATCCTCTTGAGCATTAGCTCACCACATCGAAGGATATTATTTTACGGAGTCTGAGGAGGCGTGCGAGGGGCGACAAATCTGAGGCCAGGGGATTAGAAGAAAGTTGGGTTGTGGCTTTGATGTATACATGTATTAGAACTTTTTAAGTTAATGTATGTGTGGTATAAGAGTAAAAACATATTAACTCTTATGGCCAGCCCAGTTTGCCTAGTTGGATTATAGTTGGCATGTATGTGAGTATTGGTTATGGGCCCAGTGGTAGTTTTAAATCATAAAGCGTATATTAGGCGTTTGGACGGAGTTTATGCAAGTTCTGTATTTGGGTAGAGCTCCCCGTACAAAGGAGACTCTGCCCGATTTTTGTGAAAAATGTCAGGTCACCCGACATTCACGAGTATTCCACGGGTTGACGGGTAGTCAACGGACCCCCGGGTTTTGGGGCGTCACAGTCTCCATCTGATTGGTGTGCAGGCTAACTTCACAGCCTTGTTCAATTGGAGCACCTAGCCTTTCCAATCTGCCTGCAGTGTTTCTGTCCCACTGCATAAGCTGCTATTAACACACCACAAGCAAGAAACCAACAAAAACAAGACTAACAAAAAGGTTATGGTTAGCTAAAATCAAAACAGGGGGTACAGTCTGCACAGTGAAGTTTTCAAACTCCCTGCAGTGAAATTTTAAAATTCCCCTATAGTAAACTACAAGTGGGAAAAAATGCTAAAATAAAAAGAAATGAGATTGCACCAGAACTTGTGATGTGAATCACAAGTTCACTGCTTTTCTTTCTCACTAGGGCACCATCCTCGACAACGGCGCCATTTGATTCGTTTCAAAGCCAAGTAGGTGTTCGGAATCAAAAAAAATTATAACCTAGGTTCCTACTACTGACGTAGCAAAGCTACTGCAGTATAGTGGCTCCATGGTCGAACAAAGGGACGGGTTTTCTTCTTGAGAGGAGAGTTACAGTGCATTGAAAATGGTGTCTTCTCGTTGGACTTGTAGGGTTTGTGAAAAACAGTGTGTGAATGGTTGAAAACTGAAATAACTGAAGTAAAGAGTTAAGAGAAATCCTTGAAGTCTCGGGCCACTGTGCTTAGGGTTCTAGGTTAACCGACATGTCGGGTCTTTTTCCTCGCGTTGGGGAGCATGACATATAGTCATTTCCAAAACCGGATCTTCATTTAGCTTTAGAACCTAAACCCTAAGAGTTTTCCTCTTGAAAGACAAAATTTGGTTAGGTATAAATGTCCCTAACAGTGAAAACATATCTAGCTTATACCTACAATAGCTAATAGGAACCTTCTTGGGCATCATTAGATCTAGTGAAAGTATCCACTTGAACCAAAAGCTTTCGAGAATACACATTGAGGAAGCATTCCTAAGAGATTTTAACCTAAGGTGAGAAGTAGAACCTTCTTAATACCCTTAAATATTCATGACTGTGAGTGTTATAGTTAAAACTAAATTATTAGCTGATAGCTTCTCTTAAGATAATGGTTTAGTCAACCTGATTATCAATAATAAGGGTGTTTTGGCTAAAGTCTGAGAGTGAAGGGAGGAGAGAAAATCACCAGCAATGAGGAGGAGAGGGAAGCCGTGCAGGCTGTGATTGATTCGTGGAGTGACAAAAGTTGATTTGATTACAAGTAGTCTTGAGCTTATATAGGTGCTTTCGATTATAAAGGAAATTACAATGTGTTAAAAACCAAAATTACATGAGGGCAGAGCTTGTATAAATAACCAAAAAAGGTGGGTGGCAGTCTGGTGGCGGTGTTCGCGAGGTTGCGAAAATTGGCAACTGCGAAATTTGCGGGTTCTTGAACTTTCGCAACCTACTGGCATCCCATGACTCCTTCTCTTCAGTATATGCTCCAAAATTCCTCTGGTTTGATCATGCATCTTAGACTTCGGCTAGGGTTCATCGTTTTTGAATCAAATTAAGGAATTATGAGGCATTTGACATGCAAAACTACTAAAAATAGCTACAAAATGTGATCGGTGGCCATGCAGGGACCTCGATGCATGTTAAGTTAAAGTCGATTAGTACACACAAAAAGCGCATAAGGCACATTATAACGGGGCTTGAAATTGCACTATTTGGGTACTAATCAGCCACCTCCAATGGCTGGAGTAGCCATGATGGCTTCTGATGTTCTACCGCCAACCTGGCGTACGTGAGACATCTTGAGACAAAGTCCACTACGTGTCTCTTCATTAAGCTCCATTAGTACGGGACGAAGATCTTAATTTTATAGTGCCACTTGATGTATACGAAAATGGGAGCATTGGAACTCCCGAGGATCTCCTCTCTCAGATAGATCATTGAGGGAACCTTGCCGAGTCCTATCTTTGTAAAACGAGAAAAATTCAATTTTTACGAAAAGAGATAAGCTAATAATTCGGTTGAAAACAAAAAATTCTCTATATCTCGAATGATGGGCAATTTTACTTGTAGATTAAATTCGTCTCATGAAATCTAGCAACCCCGAGAAAGTTTAGTTTGAATTAAGGACAATACTCGGAAAATATTATACGATTTACGGGTGATAAGTCCTTGATGACTTCGAGGGGCAGATTTTAATTTCGAAGTCGAGGAAATGAAGCTCGAAATTTTAAGTTCATTTAAAATCAAGTGAACTAAAGAAATAAATTGTTTAGGAGTAAAAACGGACTACAGATGAAGCAATATGAACCATGTATTCAAAATGATAATAATAATAATAATGCTAATAATAATAATAATAATAATAATAATAATAATAATAATAATAATAATAATAATAATAATATAATATTATAATAATAATAAAAAAGGAAAAAATCAATCGAGAAAAGGGGAGGCGTCGGGAGGAGAGAGAGGATGGGAGAGAAGAATAATTTTTTTAATTTTTTTCTTTTCTTCGTTTCTTTATCGAATCTATGAAAATCGGACGCGAGGTTTCATCGAGATTGAAGGCAAGAGTTTATCTCGCAGCGACCCGATAGCTCACGGCGTGGTGACAAGCGAAACACGGTGTGTAAAATGCTGCGCTATGTGCGCAAGTGTGCGCGTCGCCCCGAGTAATATAGTGTGTGCTGAAGTGGTACGGATATCGATCACGAGGGACGGGTGTATTGACTCTGAGGGTTACCTTTTTAGATAGTATGCGAATAGATGATTCAGGAAGAATTTAAGTGAAATTTGACTAAGCTGAGCCAGTTCTGTGATTCTTGTGTGAGGCCTGGGTTTATCTCCCCTGTCACGTTCGATGGATTAATTTTCTAAAGATATTATTATTCAATATATTTACAATATGTCAATGGCGAGGTGATCTTACTGCGAGATATCCTCTCTCGAGAATATATCCTTTATCTCGTGAATAGAATCGGTATATCTCTATCTGAGCTCGGTATTAAAAATGGCAAATGTTACAACCCCCAGTACTTACCTTCGGGTTCGGAATATTTCTATTAGCAGAGATAATTTGAAGGCTACTCTGCCGGATCCACGAATACCTCATCTCTCGAATCTCGGATCTCGGTGTGATTATGCTAATGTTGGCGGACATTTATCATATAATTGAAATATCTGAGATATAAGAGTAGATCTGACAAATTGATAAATATTTGAATAATATAAAAGATCGAACTTTAATCCATCGACATATAGCCGAGGTTGATATAACCTAGAAATAGATCTAAACATCTTTGGATGAAGATGAAAATGTTTAGTATTAAACATCATTCTAATATCCAAAAATATCAACAATGAGAAGCGATTACAAATCGGGCACTTCACCGAAGTCTGTGTCCGTATGCTCTGGAATTAGGTGCCTTTGTTCGTCGCCTCCGATCCCCCAATTCTGAACATTGGTACTTTTAAATGATGAGGTGCGGATCTCGAGGCTGGCGTCGCGGCGTTGTAGCGTCGCGGCGTTGAGCGGCCTCAGCGGCGTTGGGGCGTCCGCGGCGTTTCTTGTTGACTTACGCATTGTTGACCGGCGTCGTGTGGCTGGGGCGTCGCGGCGTGGAGGCGTCAGCGGCGTTGGAGCGTCGCGGCAGTGACCATACCTCCTTGCCTTGCTCTAGTTTGCTCGAATCTGCTGTAATTTTGCTCTTTTCGCTCGATATTACTGCTCCAACGGACGAATCGATCTAGCCACAAAAACTCTAAAAATTACTATAAAATAAACGTAAAAATTGAAGACCGACGCGAGTATAATATGAGTGTTTTAGGCACTCATCACACCCCCAAACTTAGTTTCTTGCTTATCCTCGAGCAGGCGGCTAAGCAAGGACACACACGGGTATAATGCAACTAACACTAAATGATGTACCGTGATGAAAAATAGGGATCAATTTGGGTGACTCACCTTCTTGCATTTGTTTTGCTGAAGTTCTAAAATGCATACGAGATATTTGACTTAGGAAAACTGTTTGTTGAAATAGGTAGAAGTGACTAGTGCATCAAATCCATGATATTCAATAGCCTTTCCCAAAGCCCCTATGTGCTTATAATGAATGACCTCGATATATACTGGGTTAGACACCCCAAATTAAGCTCGACTCACTATTTGGAAGAAGCTAACTAGAAAGGATAAGGCTTGTACCCATTTTATTCATGTCAAATGCCTAGAAACTTCCTCGTACCTAAAATAAGCGGAAGAAGACCTAGTGCCAAGAAGTTTTAGCCGAGTGTTCCTGTAGCGGGGATCCATTAGTGACTCATGGGTTGGTTAAGAACTTGACATTAGAATTCCTTCAAACTTACTTGAACACTTTCAGCCAAACTCGAAGGCTCTAGGTTGCGTAGATGATCCATCTTACATCCCATGTAGCGGGCGGTGAAGTCGATGACTCGACCGATTGGCTCAGGCATTAGGCTTTGACAGGCCCTCGGTTGTGCGGGATTCAGGTTGGATGATCCTCTTATTCTTATGCGGTCACCTATTTTTGTCATTTGTCTTTTTTTTTTCACTTTTTCTAGTTTTTGTATTTTCTCTTTTGTTTGGGGCTCGATGGCAATCCTCTTTTGAATGGGTGTCCCATCACTTAAATGGTTCGAATCTTGAGGGTAGTCGGAACTTTGTGGATTAGTCTCGCTTTATCACGCTACTCACGAAGGTCATTAGTGTGTGAGTGTGATAGGGTTCTTGAGTAGTTTCTTGATTACCGTTGGTTCACTAGCCTTTCCACCTATTCAACCTAGTCACCAGGCATCAAACATTGTATGCATTTGATCATCCGTATCGATAGTGAATTCGATCCAAAAAATGATCTCGACTTTCAACATGTACCCAGCATACCACGATTACTACACATGCAGCTACTACATATAAAATGACCGCACACAAATGCAAGCAAAACTAACACATAAAGCCCCGAACTTGGCAGAGCACACAACTAATATCTTTGAACAAAACAAAAACACTTTACGCTACTAAAAGCAAATATTACTAAACAAAACAAAGGCGATCCTTTACCCCTGCAAACAAAATATCCGGTGTCGGCTGTGAAATAAACAATAGAGGTGAAGGGACTCCACAGTGATCAACTGCGGTGGTGGTGGTGGAAATTTGAATTGACCGAGGCTGCCGCGTCTGTCTGCAAGGCTGGCTATTTCTTTGAAGAATGATTGCTTGATTGGCCAAGACCGTCCACATATCAGCACGCAAAGCCTCCATATCCTGTGTAACGAGGACTCAGTGCTCCTGGGTCTCATCCCAGAATGCGTCGAAGCGCTCAGTGAGTGAGCAGGGTCCTCGATGTCGGGTGGGGGCGGAGGGAGGCTGGCTGCGGTGCGGGATGGTGGTGGAGGTGGGTGGGAGGGCGCTTGATGTGCTCACTGGGGATCGCCCGGGGGCCATCACAGAACTTTGATAGTCATGAAGCTCGTCCTCGTCGGAGGGCTCATGGCCGAGGAATCATATGGCTCCTCGGTATTTGGACACGGTGAGTCAAGCGAGCGGATATGGCCTTGATAGGGTGAAGCCAGGCCTCATTGTCATCCAGGGGGCACCAGGCTCGTTTTGCCTGAGCGAATCGGGAAGGGGTGCTGAGTTCATCTTCGTGTCCGCGGTTATGGAGGATGGCATCCTCTATAACCTGCCCCACATCAAAGGTATATCTGTGGATAGGCGTGAATTGAGGCGGCGGCAGCGAGTCACCTCACACCGTTCGTCGTCGGGAATGGGAGCGTGACGTGATGAAGTGATGCCGGACCTTAGGGATGAAGGCCGTCTTGGCCTTGAAGTGGACCGCATGGCTCGCTGTTAATTTTCCACTCACCGACCGTTGGTCGAGGCAGGATGACCTCGGGGTAGTCGAGTGCTCGTGCAGTTGAGCGGCTCGGAGGGGACATGATCTAGACTATAAAAACTATTGATCGACTCATGAAGTCGGCCCGATATACTTGCACACGACTTTCTTCAAGACATGGGAGGCGAGATTGGCGTGGGAACTCTCGCACCACACTCATCATTTCTTGGATGAGGTGGTTGGCCTGGCTCAGCACGCCATCCCTTGCCCATGATGGTCTTGCGGAAGAAGTCATCGGGGTGGTGAAACCCCTTCTCTTTGATGAATGATCGGTTTTTGCAAATGGTGCCAAACCGATCGGCGGCACTCGCATTCACAAACCGCGTGACATCGTAAGTTAGAGTCGGGTCCTCCTTTAGGCAGGCGCTCAGCAGTAAGCGATTTACTGCGTCTTGCCGAGACATTATCTTGGCAAAGGTTTAGAATGCAAGTAGTATGTACCCGCGACTGAACAAATACAGGCTTACACAGTGTGCCTTCAAAGAAATCGAAACTAACTAATTGACTAATGACTCAAACTCCTACACTAGACCTAAAAATACCACTAAGCGAGCACACAGTAGACCCTGGAGCCAGCCTTGAGCTTGCAAAGTACCTAGAAGGCGACCCCAGCTAGAAGCGAGCATAGTGTGGTGGAATACCTGATGACAGGTCGGGTAAGAGGGTGACTCGTAGGTGCCTGATAATTGGTGGGAGAGCGATTGGGGCCTCGTTCCCGATGTGAAAGAGATGAGGCGGGGCGGAGGGCGGGTGGGCAGATGGCTGGGTTTCGGGGTGTAGGTGTGTGCGGATTGAAGAGCAAGATGAGCGGGTTCTTGGCAAGCGGGGCAGCGTCGCGTGTGCGGGGCAGCGTCGCGGCGTTATGGGTGATGAAGCGGCGTCGCGGCGTTCGGAGCAGCGTCATAGCGTTACGGAGAGTGGAACTAAGCGGCGTTGCGACGTTGAGCGATCGCGACATGATGAAGAGTGGGATTAACAAGCGTCATGACGTTTAAGTGCGTGTGACGTTCCGGAGGTTCATTAAAATCCCGCGTCGGCGGCGTTGAAAACCCGCGTCGTGACGTGGCGAAGATACAATTTGGCGTCGCCAGCGTGGCGAAGATACAATTTGACATCGCTGGCGTTGGAAATCCCGCGTCGCGGCGTGACGAAGAGGATCAATTTGGCGTCGCGGCGTGGCCGAGTGATTTGCGTCAGCGGCGTAATGAGAATTGATGAAGCGTCAGCGGCGTTAAGCGTCGCGATATTCTGAAGAAGGCTCCCAAAAAAAAAAAAATTTCACCTTGAGCAACCTTGTTTTGCGAAAAACTCTCCACTTGTAAATTGTACTCTGGAAATGTAATGCTCTGAAAGTCTTGAACCTACGCTTTCGGGGCTTGAAAAATCAACAACCAGGCAGATAACTCGATTACGGCCAAGACCAGCAACTAATATTACTTAAACGATCACTAAAAACAATGAAAGAATTTGGCACTTTCGAAAAGAAAAGTTTAAGAAACTGGGTTTGCCTCGAAAGCGCTATGTTTAAGCGTCGTTGGCTCGGCGACCACGAATCTCGATGTGATCGCTTCGCTTTACATTTTAAATCGCGGTATCGAAGGATGATTTGCTTGTGCGAGGCTTCGCCTCACGTAGTATGAAGCCCCGATCGTTGGGTGGTATTTGTGAATGTGCCTTTCTCGGGATGTGTAACCACGCTTGCGTGGGAAAGACCTTAGTCAACATGAAAGGCGGACCATCGAGACTTCAATTTCCCTTGAAAAGAAAAGCTTTAGGCGGGAGTGAATAGAAGAACTATTTGTCATTGTGAACTCTTTTCGGGTGATAATGTTTATCGTACGGGCTTTAGTCTTTTCCTTATATAAATGCGGGCGTTTTCATAGGCTTCCGCTTTTGAATTAAATCGATTCAACTGAGTTGGAAGCGATCAGTTTCTCGCCAGAGCGATGTGCTATCCATGTTATTTGTCCGATGTGATAGGCTCGATGCTCTAGTTCTCTTGGGGAGATGACACGGCTTTACCATAAGCGATTACGAGCGGTGACATACCCAAAGGAGTTTTAAATGCTATACGGTATGCCCATAGTGCATCGTCCATCTTTTTAGACCAATCCTTCCTAGAGCTGTACTTGATTTCTCGATTTGATACCTCTGCTTGTCCGTTTGACTACGGGTGGTATGCAAGAGATGTACGATGGCATTACCAGTACTTTTGCGAGAACCTTATCAATTACCTTGTGCGAGAAATGGAGTGGTATACGCTGATCAAGACTCGAGGAGTTCAAAGCGTGAGAATATATTCTTCTTGGCGAGGTGAGCCATAACCTTAGCATCATTGGTGCGTGTAAGATAGCCCATTTTGAGACATAGTCTTGCCCGACAAAATGTCTGATTCTTTGTATGATGCGAGGAAATGGTCCCATGAAATCGATCCCCATGTCGAAACAGATTCTACCTCGAAATGGGATGCATGGTGGCTCGTCCTTTCTGAAGATGTTCCCATTCGTTGACATTTGTCCTGAGTGGAAGCGAATTGATGAGCATCTTTAAATAAGGAAGGCGGTAAAAGCCTAATTGGAGTACCTTAGGTACCTTTGTTCTCACGGCCCTTGAAGTGTCCACCACTGCGGGAGGAGTGTAGCTGATGGTTCGAATACTATGCATTTCATCTTACATTTCACAATCTCCTTATCACACGATCAACACGGTGTACGTATAGGTGGCTTCCTCGATAGTAGTGTTTCAAGTGTGCGAAAAACCTCTTTTTTACTGGCCGATAGTTAAATTAGGAGGGGATTACTTTTGCTACCGAGATAATTCCTGAAATCTGCGAGCAAGGCGCCTCTTGTCTCAAATAGCTAAGAGTTTCTCGTCTGGAAATTCGTCATTCACTGGAACATCATCTCTGGGCCCTCCCAGTCGTGAAAGATGGTCTGCCACTGGGTTTCAGTTATCTTTCTTGTATCTTTAATTTCTCATTCGAATTCTTGCAACAATGGGACCCACTTAGAATTAATCGGGATTTGCATCTTTCTTGGTCATCAAGTACTTAATGGCGGGGGCGGTCGGTGTGCACCCTTTACTTTGTTGCCAATCGAATATGGCTGAATTTGTGGCAAAACAATGGCAATGATTCTTTGTGGTTATAATTGGTTGCGCGTCATTCGGGGTTCTCTTGGCATAGTAGATTACGAAAGATTTTCGTTTACGCTTGATGCATTGATCGCGAAGTCTTGGCGTCACCGTAGTTAAAGGATCTGACCCGATAGGTGCCCTGTATTCCGGATTTGAAACCTGGCTGTCTTTAACCTGCGAGGAATGCATGCAAACATTGCGAATCAAACTGAATGGGATCCCTTGGACTAGGAGAATTAGGGCGATGGTTTTGCGATACGTGAAAATCCTTGATGGCCTTTATAGAATCGTGGCACGAAACTCGAATCCCTTTAAACGAGGTGGAGGCAACTTTTCAATTGCTTCAATCTTCGCCCTATCTACCTCTATCCTCTTCTTTGAGATCAGATGTCGAAAGTTGATACCCTCTTGTACCATGAAATGGCACTTTTCCCAAATTAGTACTAAGTTGGTCTTTTCACATCTTGCTAATACGACTCTCGAGTTTTCTAAGCGGTTGTAATGAATTTCCCATTGTTGAAATCATCCGCGAAGATCTCGGTGTCTTTTTCCACCGTAATCGAGAACCATGGCCCATCATACATCATTTGAAAAGTGCGGTGCATTGAGCAGTCGAAGGCGTCAGCGAGAATGCAAATGTACCATAAGAATAGTGAATGTTGTCTTTTCTTGGTCTTCGGGGTATGACAATTTGATTAACGAATATCCATCAGCGATAATATTCATAGCGGCTGTCGATCAAGCATCTAATCTAGAAGCAGCCAGTGAAAGTGATCTTCGGAGTGGCCTTATTCGGCTTTCGATAATCAATACAAATCCTCCACGTGCTGTTCTAAGACGGCGGTAAGATGTTGTTTTTCAGTCCACGATGACCATTGTTCCTCCCTTCTTATTTCTGATGGGCTTACCCATGCCTTTATGCGAAATGGGGTAAATCACCCCAATGTCTAGCCATTTTAGAACTTCTTTCCGAACTACCTCCTTCATTGTCGGATTTAACCTCCTCTGCGCTTCCACTGAAGGTTTATGTCCATCTTCTAGTAAAATACGATGCATGCACATAGAAGGACGAATCCCTTTTAGATCAGCTAGAGACCATCAGGAGTGCATGTTGTGATCTCGAAGGACCCTCAGTGCTTCTCTTCCTCTGCGCGGTCGAATCTTTGAGATGATCACGGGTAGTGTGGGTCTACCCCAGTATACATACTTGAGATGGCTAGGTAGAGGTTTTGTTCCATCTTGGGTGGTTGCTGTCCCGATGGGATGGCGTTTAACTCCTTCCCCCGAGTTAGTATTTCCTTCTATTGTGTCCGAAAGAGTCCATCCATTTAACATATTCTTTTGCCTCTTCGCTCAGGTTCTCAGACTCATTCTCCACTAGGCTAGTCTCCAAAGGGTCAGTGAGACCACTTTGGCTAGACACTATAGCCTCTACTATTTCAGCCATGAAGCAAGTATCACTTTCTGCTGGGTGTCTCAGCATGAAACACATGAACTTTGCTTCATCATCTGTACTCTCGATTTCGAGTTCTCCTGCAGCCCATCAAATGTTTACGCCGATTCTGCTTGGTCAACCCAAGATTATCGGTATTTCTTTATCTTCACTCCCATATCCAAAGCATTAAATCGCTAGAAAGATAAACTTGTCGGCCTTTACTAAGACATCTTCTATTATCCTCTCGGATTCTTCTAATGCATCTGCTTGGTGAAGAGTGGCTTGTAGTCGAGTGGGCCTCTCCCAATCGGCAGCTTGAAAATGGATAAGGGCATAAGATTAATGCTTGCACCCAGATCATAGTGCTCTCTCGAGATGGCATTCCCAGTGGTGCGAGGATAGTGGCTTGCTTGGGTCACAGTGAGCTTGCGGCGGCTTCCTTTGAGTATGGCCTTTGCATTCCTCGATTAAGTTCAGCATTTAAATCAGCTAACTTATTCTCTTAAGGACAACATGTCTTTCATAAATTTTACATAGCGGGCATGCAGCACCACAGGGCATCGTGAGGGATATTGATATGTAACTTTTGAAACGCCTCCGTAGATTTCGTGAATTGCTTATCAGTTTATTCTTCTTGAGGCCAGTGGGTAGGGAACTGAGTATCTTTGTGATGAGTTCTCGATCATTTGTTTCTCTGAGGGCATTCTTTATCTTGCATCAAATCTTTTGCTCTGTTATGAATGATCTTCTCAGTCTCTAGCTGTTCTGGCCCAGGGGTTGTAGCGTATTTCAATTCTTTCCCACTTCTCGATAGCCTTTAACATGCTCATTCCATCTTCTTGGGTTTATTTAAGTTGCTCGGTAAGGAGCCAGTTGCCTTCTGTCGATAAATTTTCCATTTGGCCCATTTTGTGCCTCGAGCTTCTCGTTCTTTGCCAGTTGTTATTTGGAGTTTGCTAATGGCGCATGTTGGCCTTAGTCTCATTCATGAAAGCGAGTGGGGAAGTTAACATCGTGCGGGCTTGATTCACAAATCGACTTTTTCTGTTGGTTGGTTCCTTTATTTGATTCAATGGCATATTGTTACGATTATCGCCATCATACCCTTGATTGATACGGTGTCGCAGTTTACGATTATTAGCCATGGCCACGATTGATTACGATAAGCTATTTCCCCATACGGTCCTTCTTCTTTGTGATTGGTCGATTGAACCTCGACCGCAATCTTGAAGCACTCTTTTGTAGGAGTTTCTTTGGCCCGACATTAGTGCTATTATCTTTGTCCTCCTGAAATTCACATAACTCAGTTGAGTACATGGCATTTGTTGTTCCTTCTTGCCTATTTAGTTTGTTTAGTCAATTTTGTGCCACATAGTTCACCCAGTTGTTGAGACCTCATTATGCATTGCCACCAGCGTTCAACTGGGCCTTCAGCCTTCTCTCCTAGGCCCAGCGATTAGTGTTAGTCGGCATCTTAAGATTTCATAGGCACAGTCGTGATTTTTCTTCATCAGTGCTCCTCCGGTGAGGCATCCCGATCATTGTTGATTGCGTTTCTCGGACCATTATAGAAGGTGTGGTGGCATCCATCTGCAGTTGGCGGTGGTGTGGGCACTTAGCGATAATTTATTGAAATCTGTCCCATGTATAGCTAGGTTCTCCCCCTACAGTTGTCGAAGCGTATTGATCTCTTGCACTAGTTGTACGAATTTTGAAAATTGGGAAGAACTTGGTCAGAAATTTTTACTTTCGTCGTTCCATGTAGTGATGGAATCCTAGTGGCTGGTAGTTAGCCGGTGCTTGGCTCTATCACTTGAGTAGAAGTGGGAACACTTGTAACTTGAGAGCTTCTTTAGTAACTCCGTTGTACTTGATAGTGAGTGGAAAGCGAGAAAAGGAAAAAAAAAAAAAGGTTTTTCGCTTTTCTCTAAGATCTACGGAGATCGGGCCTTCGGTTTTCTTTGAAGCAAGAGGAAAAGTTGATCCATGCTTCACGAGCTATGTGTGGGTACCAAAATCTTAGAGTTTCGTCAAACTCCACGAGGTAGGGAATTTTCCTACTTGGATTATTTCTTGCCTAAAAGCCATTTAATGGCATAGGTATTATTTGGGGCCGTGACTGGTCGTGTGATTTAATCTCAATATTTTTGGATTGAATACTGGGAATTTTCGGGACTTTTTTTGGACAGTCCGAGCTGAATTTTTGGGACTGTTTTCGGACAACCACAACATAATTTTTGGGACTCCTTTTGGACAATCCAGACTGAATTTTCGGGACTATTTTCACCTGATCCTTACTAAACTTTGGGAGGCGCATTTTCGGACGAGTCGGGATGAATTTTTAGGCCCATTTAATAAATATATAAATTATAAATTATATGTGAAGATATAATATGAAATATAATTATATATATTATATGTGAAGTATTGAAATTACAATGTATATAGTATGTTTATAGTATGAAATAACATGATTATTCATATGAAGTTCTAGTAAAAATGGATTATGTATGCATGTTGATTCACCATTCTTATTAGAATATATAATGGCAAATTGATTAAATCCAAATTGAATAAGATTACTAATATATCAATATTAGTATGTTTGGTGAAGTTAAGTGAAATGATTTTGAGGTGAAGACAATTTTATTCATGGATGGCATATATTAAGATGAAGATCTTGAAACAATAGAAGCATAAACACAATGGATACAAAACTCACGTTAATAACCATATATTGAAGATTTATCAGATGAGTTAAAATCAGTGAGTTGAGCTTCAATGTGATGATTTTCTGCTGTTGTAGTGGAAGGGTGGGGATGGACTGGGATGTGATGAGAGTCTGTCTGTGTGCATGACATAATCTGTTATATAGGACACATTTTACATATGTGGAATGGTTTTGATGTATGTATGTCATTGCATGTGCATTTAGGTGGGGAGTAGCCCTTGTAGGAGAAATTTTCTACTAGGCATTGCTCACCCCGTTGTGGGACCCCTTTTCGGGTCTGAAGGGTGAGAGCGAGGAGATGGGCGCTCAGGCAGTCTGTGATTATGGGTAGATGTGTGGCCTTATATTATCTTTGTAAAAAGTATTTTGTATAAAATTGTGATTAAATTCTTTTAGAATTTATTCAATACAAATAGTCGGGTGAGTATGGTAAGAGGCGTGATCGGATTCTTAATTTTGTAATTAAGCGTTTTATTTTCATAATTTATATTTAAATGTGAATGAATGGATCCCTGTAAAGGGATGTAAATTGGGGATATGGACAAATGGACCCAGTGTGGTCATTACTACTTATTTTGAGACCTTGGATGGGTTATGATTATACTGTTATACAGGTTGTATATTGGGTAGAGCTCCCCAAACAAAGAAGTCTCTTCCCGATTTTTTGTGAAAATATGGATCCCGATAAATGGGACCTGTGGTGTGGTATCGGTCACCTGAAATCCACGAGAATTAAAGTGGGTTGGCGGTGTGAGAAAAATTGTCTGTATTGTAGAAACACAGGAGCGCGTAAACCAATTGTTGATGTACGAAGCAACATACACATATCTTTGCGAAATAATGGTTATTCAAGAAAACAAAATAAATTAAATATATATAAGACGGAGGAGAATATAATCAAGTTGGAAAGCAACTTAGGAGTCTTGTGAGATTCACAATTTCCTTAAAGACAAATTCGCCTTCTCATTGGCTTTGAGATTCCCAAGGCGTCACATCTCCCGGGATAAAGCGGTTGTCGAATGGTCAGCCAAAAGCGCCTGTGGCGCTCCGTGACCGTGATGTGTTTACTATCATCGACAAAGGACGAAGGAAGGAAAACTTCGAGACTTCTATGACCTCAGATTTTTTTATTTATTTCTTCACGAAATACCAAACAACCTTTATATAAAGGAGAAAATAGACCTTTTGGAATTGGACTAAAGCCCGTAAAAGAATAAGTCGATGCAATGGATACTGACCTAGGTATTGGAGATCCCGAATCTAGGTTCAAAGGGACAACCAAATTGTAAAGACTTGGTTATATCACTGTGGGGATCTTCCCTTATCCATTCTATGATGAAAGCATTGATGCTCATCACGAGAATAAGTTAAGTATGCTTTTAATAATCTCTATGCATTGGAAAGAGTAACATGAGCTACTCTTAATTTAAAGAAGAGATCACCTATGTAAGAAGTGAAAAGTGGGGGTGGCTTAGGAGGTGAATAGGGACACAAATTCCTATTAAACTCTTACTTGAGAACCCCGAGGCGCGTAATCCATGGCAAAAAAATGGACATAAAAGTGAGAAGGCCCCGAGAAATGTGTTTGGAAAGATTCTTGTGTGAGATATGTCATATCGATACACAAATAGCGAGAATAGTTCAAGGGCATCGGTAATCTCTTTACATTTAGCTAGTAGAGTAAACATATTTCCATGAGGAAGGTTCAAAGAGTGCCTACCTCTCTATGCAAGTTTAATGGTGCTTCTATCAAGTATCATCTATGCTAGTCATCAATTTCGTTCATGTGGGGAATTGTTGGATATAGTGAATGAAATGGATGACATTCACTGGATAATTCTTTGGATTTCAGTTATAAGAAGTTAATGACACTCAATGAATGAGATTAATGACGTTTCAGTTATAAGAAGTTAATGACACTTTCAGTAAGATGAGATTAATGGCGTTTCGGTTATAAAGAAGTTAATGACACTCGATGAATGAGATTAATGACATTAATTAATAATTTATTTTGGAATTCTAAACGTTTGGGAAGCCAAAAGGTTTGGCATTCCAAAAGGTCAAGTCTCTCCTCTATATAAAGGTTGTCGGGGTATTTCAGAAAACACAGTAAAAAAGAGATATATCGAGTCTCGAGTTTTCCTTCCTTTCGTTCTTTTGTCGGTGATAAACTGACACATCATCGATTAATGGGAGTGGCGGCAAAGTGCTTTTGTCGACCACATTAAATGACCGTTTATCTGGGAGACAAACGCCTTGGGAATCTCAAAGCACCAACGGAGAAAGGCGAATTGTCTTGAAATTGAATTTCACAGACTTCGGTTGTTTCTCGACTTGTTATATTCTCTTCCTTTCTTATTGATTTAATTTATTTTGGTTTTTCTTGAATAATAGGTATTTTGCGGCATTATGTGTATGTTTCTTGGAATGTCGAACAATTGGTTTATGTGTTCGGGTTTCTCTGGCAAAGGAGACATTTATTCTAACAGCTAGTTGTCAGTAAGGACCCCAGGTTTGAGGAGTCCTGGCGACATCGAGCGTTTTGATTCTTGATGGTGGTAGTGATGGAATTTTCCGTAGTGACTGCCATTGTTCGGCTGCTTTGGGATTTCATGGTGGTTCGTAGATGGTGCGATTCGCATTTAAACAAACTTTTAAAGGCTTATACGGTAAATGGTTTATTTTGCTCCTCTGTATTCTGTTTTAGCCTGATTTTCCTAGAAAAAACTTGAAATTTGTTTGATTTGTAAATTCGGAAAATGTGTTGAGTGATTGCAGATTCTAATAAAAACCCCCGGAAACGGGGGTCTAAGAAAGCACCAGTCTGAAAATCGAAAAATTTGAATCGATTCTGTGTTTTGTTTGGTATGAATTCGGAAGAAAATGCATTTGGTGATTGCAAATTCTTCTTTTTTAAAAAAAAAAAAACCCTAGAAACAGGGTCTTAGAAGAAGGACCAGTACATAAATCAAAGAACTTGAATCCCCATTTCTTAATCTCGAATATATCAATTCATCAGTTTGAATTCAAGTAAAATTTCAATGTTATGGTCACAGCCTCACAAGGCTGCTAGAAATTACTAAATGATTTGTTGGGTAGAAGAATTTCATGGGGGATGAAGTTATTTAGTTAATTTGGAGTTAATGGGAAGCTAGAGGCGAAGGGTGCTGAGGAGCCTTGAGGCTACGGTGAGGTGGGACGGAGGGGAGGACCGAAGGAGCACATGTTTCCTGTACTGATAAGACCATGGAGCTGCGCCGGGCCCGACTACACTGACCACGAAAAGAGTTTCTAGTTCATTTGTCTTTGCTCTGAAAAATTTAGGTCTGTTTGTTGGCTCCCATTAACATCTTTCTGATCAATAAATACATTGCATATAAGCGAATCTGACAAGGTTAACTAGGTGGATTTTACTCTGTCGAGAATTCAGCAGGCCATTAAAGAAAGATAAAAAGGGGTTGAGAATGTGGTTCTTGACCACTTATCTGGGTCAGTTTCGAATCAAACTCCCATGGCATACCCATAGAGCGATGGCTCTGATGAACAACTCTTGCTCTTATTTCATGCAGCAGTGTTATCGAATATTGAATTACACAATGGCGCTGATTCGGCTCGATGGACTTCTCAGCGAGAAAAAGAAATTGGCGGATATTAAATACTGTACCTGACTCTTGATCCTATCTATTTAAATGCATCCCGATCTAAATAATGAGGAGATGTATTGTGCCCATTTGTTGAGCAGGTGAGGTTTTGGCACATACAGCTCTGGAAACTGTGGAGGATTTCTGCTTAGAAAAGATAAACCAGATTGCAAGTGGGTTTTATTGGCCACTCTATTTAAGATTGTTTGAGTTCTGAAAACTTATTGCTCGATGCCGAAATGATTAGGAGGGGTCAAACGAAACAGCGTGCCTCTGCAAATTCTAATGGTAAAATTTTTATTTGTTGGGGTATTGACTTCATGGGGCCTTTTCCCCGCTTCTTGTGGCTATCTGCATTTATTATACGGTGACTACGTGTCTGAAGTGGGTTGAAACGGTGCGAACCAATGACCATAAGGTTGTTTGAAATTTATAAAGGAACATATTTTCGTTTTAAGACGCCTCGAGGCGAATTATTAGTGATGGTGGACTCCACTTTTCTTGATCGATCTTTTGAGAAAATCTGTTAAAGAAATATGGAGTCACCCGTAAAGTATCCACGACTTACCACCCACGGACCGATGAGTCGGTGAGAGCTAGCTAATAGGGAGATAACACATTTTGAAAGAGCAGTTTGCTTGAATCGAAAAGATTGGTTGCAGTGCTGATGCTCTTTGGGCATCTTAAATGCGCCTTTAAAGCGTTCTTAGTATGTCTCTATAGGCTAGTTTATGCGAGGCTTGCCATTTGTCGGTGAATGGAACAAGACTTCTTGGGTATTCGAGCTTTTAATTACGATCCCCAGCCAGCGGTAGCGTGGTTGGTAATTAAATGAACTTGAAGCTAGCGGAGGAATCGTATGAGCTCGGAATTTGGAATGGCTCAAAGTTATTCATGACAAATCTATTGACGGAAAACTTTTGAACCCAGTAGAAATCTTGTTGTATCTGACTCACAAGGTTTGTCTATTTCACAGGAAGAATTTCCGTCGTTGGGCCAGCCCACTAAATGCGTTAAGGTGAATTGCATCCATCACGGGAGTGGTGGAAGTGAAATCAGGATGATAGGAACTTCATGAGGTGAATGGCGCGCCTCAGACCATTCCGCCAAACATTTCTCTCCTCACAGCCAATTTATGGACTTAGTAGACAGCTCCCACCACACTCTCACTAGTAACATCATTCTCAATTTATTGTATAGTTTGCTTTTATTTTTGTTAAGTACTTTTCTATTTTTATTGTTTTTACTTCATTTGCTTTATTTCATTTGCTTTTAATAACATAGAAAATAAAAATCATGGGAGGCTCTTGTTTTACGTGATTCCTCGATTACGTATTGGGGGTACAACAGTTGATGCATGAGACAGTATTGTTTTACATTGTGGGAGTAGGTGTACCTTGAAGTTTGAGCGTAACTCTGCTCGTTATATGTTCGATTAGATTGGAATTTTTCAAAATTTAGCTTCTTTTAGATATTATGTTTTACACTGCATTATGCAGCTACCCGCTTGATCTCATATACTCTCCCACATCATCTGCTCCGTGTACATCTTGCTAAGCACC
The DNA here is from genome assembly GCA_016808115.1 of Tetrastigma voinierianum. NCBI lineage: Eukaryota > Viridiplantae > Streptophyta > Magnoliopsida > Vitales > Vitaceae > Tetrastigma > Tetrastigma voinierianum. Next base: position 148,755 of record JAEQBH010003287.1, read on the forward strand.
TGACAAGCCTTGTGTTCTTAAGCCAATTGTTCCCCCTTGCATCTACTACCTTACTACCCGGCCCATTACCACTGACTTGTGTGAAAATTTCTCGGGTCTTGCACATTATTGTTCCAAATTCGTATCATTAGTGATCATGTTAAATTTCATGCATCTGCTTTGGAACACCTTGCATAAGTGGAAAATGATTAGGAAGCCATTATTTCTTTATACTAGTGGATTTGTAGCAAGTGTCTCTCATCCTTCACGCCCGTTTGAGCTTTAAGTTGTCAGTTTATTCAGACATAGGAATCGGGATTTATGGAGCAATGGTGGTTCTCGTGAGGTTGAAGATATCCGAATAATTACGAGTACTAAGTGAATACGGTCAGGTTATTGGAATTTGAGCAGAGAGAAAAGAAATTGAGCAGTACGGGAAGAGCACCGGGATGAAAGCGGGTTAGGAGCAGGCCAAAGATGTGTAAATTGGCACCCCTTTGTCCCAAGTGAAAATATATATTTATATTCAAAAAAAAAAAAGAAAAATCAATTTTGGAAGCAAGTTCTCTGGTACAACTTAAAGTTCTCTGGGGTACAACACCCTTTCGGAAGCAATTAGTGGCAAAGTTCTGTCGGTAGAACTTAAAGTTCTCTGTCTGTGTGAAATTGGGTAGGGTTTTTAACCGAATCGGATGCCTCTTCATTTGCCATATGGTTTTGTCATTCCGCAAGTTGAGCCACTAGCCGTGTGTTCTCTTACAAGCATTCCCGAGCTCGAGTTGCTCTGCGGGGTTCCGGTTCCGGTTCGGATTGGTTACTGCGATCGGTGTTCGAGCGTGGTAATACTATAACTCTCACTAGCATTATTGATCTTCTCTCGGCTACATGGATCTTTTTGGTTGGATTTAGTTGATATTCTGTGATTATTGGTTGGGAGGTTGTACTATCCATATGGGCAAGGCGTATCACGATGTGCACGGGACGGGGTGATCTTTGTTCGAAGCGAGTTTGGGACATGATGATTTATTTCTGGGCCGTCTGGGCCGTTATAGCTATCATTGTCATTTCCATGGCACGTACTAGAACACTGGAAAGGAAGGCATCCGGTTCCTACATGGACAGCGGTGAAAAAGAAGGCACGTGCTTCTCAGCAGTGAAAAGAAAAGGAAAAGAGTCGCGTCCTCTTGAGTGAGGAATTATCGGGCCGGTGTTGATGAAGAAATAGAGGCTATGTTTCTTTAGACCCCGGTGAGCACGAAATGGACCCGAAGGCGATGGCAAATAGGGGTTTCAATGCGAGAGGCGTTAATTGGAAACATTCTTATATTCTCATCCCGTCGGGGTAATTATCCGGAACAAAATATACGCCGTGCACTCACGGGATCATGGTCACCCCAGTAGTTAGGAGTTCTACCAACTTGAAGGAAAATCGCGGGTTAACTCCTTATTGGAAACCCCGGTGATGAAAGCGACTTCGTGTCACTCCGACTTGATAGCATGCGCCGCACCTACATTCGCCACGACTCTTGGATCCAGACCATATCCGTAGACTGTGCGATTTCGTGCTTGATTGTTCACGAGGCTATATTACTACCCATGCCATAGTGGATTTGCCGAAAAGATCGTTCTGAAGCTAAAGTGAATCATACTTTGATGTTCAGATACATTCCTGTCCGAATTTGGCCAGAAGGGTTGTGAAAAGTCTCGGCCCGAAGCGGTCGAGTTGTTGTGCGAGGTTATGGTAGGAAGGCGATTGACTATGCACTAGTCATATAGTGTATGATGAGGGTTCTTACAATATTCGCGTGCAAGCCGGCATATTCCGTTTCCCTCACTTGTGACTAGTATTGTAGAAGAAGCGGGGATGAGGGGAACAGTTAAAGAAAAAAGGGTGGTACCTGGCTGGGCGGATCACGAATGGGGTGAGGCGAGGATGAAGCTGACATCCCGGCTAGACCACGGCCCCTCGGTGCCTTCGATTACCTCCTCCGGGACCACTTCATCCATTGACACCATCGAGCTTCATCGCCTTTGAAGAGTGGAGCGGCGTATCGAAGTGGTTTAAGTGCATTCTCGGGAAGCGAGAAGCATTTGGATCGCCTCTCTAGACTTGAGAGCCCGCATCTTCGGGGAGAGCCAGCGATGGCGGATCTTTACATCTCAGTTTAGAATCGGAAGAATTAAGACGGCTTGTGTGGACGAGGGTGCATTCTCTCTTCGATGAGGATGAGGGCGATGCTGCGTAGTTGTGTGGGGAATTTAGACTAGGGGCGGTGTTGGCAATCCCGGAGTAGTAGACCTTAACCATGTTATGCGACACCCATTTGATCTTTACCTTTTCTTTCATTTAGCCCACGGTCATTCTACAAACTCTTAAGACCTCATTGATTCGACTCTATGTTTGTCGCCTTTGACATTATGCATGATGGTTACATGTTCTATGTTATATGATTGCTTACCTTATTTCGATCATTACAGTTCACCGCAAGCATGACTACTTTACATACATTTAACCATAATTTTATCTAAATAACCACCTTTGTGTTAGCCGCTTATAATGTTCATTGTGTAAGAATGTGGTTGGTCTAATTGAGTCATGCTGGTGCATACTAAAGTGGGAAAAATGTCCTATTCCCATAAATCGCTATTTCTGGGGATTTTTGCAAAGCTTGAACGCATCGAGCTTTGCTGAATTCATACCTAGCGGGTAGTTCATCTAAATCTTCGCAGGGACTAGCAAGACGGTGTCAAAGTGGAAGACATATTTGAGTGATAATTATAATAGAATCTAGCACATTTAAATTACAATTTACCCATTATTTGGCATAAGAACGTACTTCTAATTTCTTCAGGTTTTCAGACTCAGGCGTGTCTTTCAGTTTAAACGTAAGTGCAATAAGGATGTAAGTCTCGGGAAGCAGTATGAAGCAATGTGGATGTGGGTGAGCAATTGACAAGTCCCTAGAACCCAAGAAAGCAAGGAAAGCACCAAAGGACGCTTCTACCGGTAGAACTGAAGTTCACTCGCCAGATAACTTGCTGAAAAATTCAATAGTGAGTAGATTCACCGCAACTTTAAAGTCTCTACCGTACAACTTGCCGGAAAATCAACAAAGAGTGGTGTTCTCACCGGTAGAACTTAAAGTTCTACCGGGTACAACTCGCATGAACTTATGGAATTGTCCAAGAATTCAATCCGCACGCTTAGGCACTCTCGCCAACAAACCAAAATGGAAAATCACATCGAGGGGGCTATAAAAGGAGGAGGACACAAGTAATGGTGGCCTCTTTAGTTTTTTTAAGCTTTTCACTTCAAGGTTTAGGCTTTGATAGAATAAGAGTTTTTTCTCCATTTTTCGAAAACTCGGTAAGATCCGGTATTTGTATTTCCATTCTTTAGAAGTTTCGATTCAATAGTTTGTAATCTTCAAAGATAAATATTTCATTCTGCTTTAATCCCCAGCATTCCATATTCTTCATTCTTTGCCAAGTTAATTCCGATTTCTTCAAGGTACTGCTTATGATTAATTGTTCCTCAACTTTAATTGTTCAGAGCAAATTTTAGTGGAGTCTCTAAACCCCATCATTGATCCTATTTGGAAACTCAATTTCGATCAAGGTAAAGTCCTCAATCTCTTTGATCTTCACCGATTGTGTAATATTAACTACTTGTGTAAAAAGTTTGTAAATCCTTAGCTGTGAGAGACTTTGACAACGTGTTAACAAGATATCCTTGGTACATGCTGTGCTTGATCATGAATGCAAGCCGAGGGTTCATTTTAATTGAGAACAAAGTGTTTAGTATTATTCGATCATCTTTATTTTCCAAAGAGTACGAAGATAAATCCTCCATCGAAGACCATTTATCAATGGTTCCTAGATGAGTTTATAAAATAAGAGGTGGGACTTACCTGATCGGAAGTGAGTGGAACCCTAAAAATCCCAGCAATTGTCTTTCTAGTTTAAAACATTTAACCAATCAACCGTTCAGCCAAACAACACAACATTACAATTCTCTTTTAAATCATACTTTTAGTGGGGAATAGCTCCTATTGATCAACAAAGTAAGACCGCTCCCTGAGGAGATGACCCGTGATTTGCAGATACAATGCTAGACGACCATAATTCCTACGCTGGGAATAGAATTAGGCACACTAATTAGATCTACAAAAATGCCTACTCTCTTGTAGTGTCAAGGTTTTGAAGTTGAGGTCTCCGATGAGCCTGCTGGTTTTCTGTCATTTTGAACAAATTTGTAGGTTGAGTGCACCATACTGAAAGATTATGGTACTTTTGCGTCATTTGTAGGATTCAGGGTTCAACATGACAGAGCTAGAGGCCCCATGAAGGGAGGGATCAGATACCGCCCAGAGGTTGTTTACTTGTGAACATCTGAAATATTTTAAAAGTAGGATCAGGCAGTTGCTCTGCATTGTTTTACTCTTTAGATGGTACTGATTTCACCATTCTGAAGCATGGCATGGAATTTCACCATGGCTACAACTTATTCCTTTTGTTAGAGCATCCTTTCTCTTCCATTCATAAATTGAAGAAGAAAAGGCTTATCTTTTTGCATGCACTTGAAAGCTTCCATCTTGTCTATTGTTTGAGCATCCTTTTTCTCTATTCAGAAATTGTTAGCAATTGCATCTTTGTGACACAAATTTGTGGAAAGTTTGAATAACTTGTTAGATTAATTCTGTTCTCCAGGGTTTTCATATATCTTTAAATTAAATCTACTCTCCAGCTTGGGAACAGATTTGTGCTCTTACAGTTTCAATTTGGACAAATCGCGCAGCTTTTGTAGGTTGACCCAGATGCGGTGAATGCTTGGCACAGCCTAATGACATGAAGATAAGCAAATATTCCGTAAGGAAAGCTGCTACAAGGAGGAATTAGGATGTGATCTAGCTAAGCTTTGTTTGAGCTAGAGCGGCTGACAAGTCTTCACCAAAAGAGAGCATGATCTAATTGAGTTCCCACAGATGTTCCAGCACCTGATATGGGGAACAAACGCACAGGTTGAGTATGGAAGATTTAAATGAAAGATTTAGTTCACTAGTTGGTTAAGTACTGGTTTTATCATGCTGCTATATTTTAAAATAAATAAGTAAATAAAATGTTAAGGTCTCTTGGCTTTAACATTCAATCATATTTGGATTTACTGTGGCTTTTGTTTTCGGTTGTTGGGTTGTTCAAACAGACCATGGCATGGATTTTAGATGAGTACGCGAAGTTTCATGGTTATTCACCAGCTGTGGTGACTGGAAAGCCTATTGTGAGTATATAGCATTTTTTGGCAATATTTTATATTGAAATCACCATGATACAATCTGTTGCCTTGGATTCTGTTTGTTTGTGTAATTGAAAGTGATAAATTCTTTAAATTAGGATCTTGGTGGATCTCTGTGTAGAGAAGCAGCTACAGGAAGGAGAGTACTCTTTGCGACGGAGGCCCTTCTTAATGAACATGGGAAGAGCATTGCTGGATAGCGATTCGTTGTTCAGGTGGACTCTTTATATACCAATGCTGATATATTTGGATTCTTATGTAATTGGCGAATGGTTATGCAGGCAAAAAATAAAAAATAAAAATCTGAAATATGGTGCCTTTTTGAATAATAATTCCTGAAACCATCCTATATTATCACACTTCAAAGGAACGGTACTCACAGAACAACGGATGGTGAGAAAAGCCTGGTAAAAGACAGGAACAAATCGCGCTGATTTAGAAGATTTTCCATTAATACTGACCTTTTTCTAGCTTCAGGGCCTGGGAATGTGGTTCTTCTTGGGCTGTCCAACTCATCAGCAAACAGGTGGAAAAGAAGTTGTTGCTGTAAGTGACATCTCTGGAGCCATTAAGAACAGCAAAGGAATTCACATTCCAAGCCTCCTCAAGCATACTGTAGCAAACCGTGGAGTCAAAGGTTTCAGTTGGGCTGATCCAATTGATCCAAATTCAATATTGGTTGAAGATTGTGACGTTCTCATCCCAGCAGCCCTTGGGGGTGTGATAAACAGGTTCTTCTCGCTAGCATCTGTTTTATCGAATGTCGTTGTTCTTCTTTTTAGTGCCGGTATATTACAATTCAGCAACAGAGAGACATGTCATGGGAAGATAAGATCATTTTTCTCTTCCTGTTCAGAGAATTAAAAAATGACAGAACAAGGCAATGACCCTGCCAGTACCAAAAAGTAACATAGCCACCTTCAATCATATGACTTTGATCACCAAGAACCAAGAGAGTAGTGATTTTCTCACTCCTTTGTTTCTGTTTTCTTGTAAGGATACCAAATCCAGTAAATTATGCAATGCTTTTTTGATGAAAGAGATGCCTAACTTGCTTATGATCATCAATGGAGTTCTAACCCATACTGAAGACCAAATTTCCAGCATTTTAAAACAACGCCATATGCTTTCTCGCTTTAAAATTCTCTTGGTTCCTTTTGGATTTGGGCATTTGCAACAAAGGAGTCCACTATGCTCTTGATGCTTGTTATCATAACTAAATTTTCTTCTTTTTGTCTGTTCAAAGGGAAAATGCAAATGAAATCAAAGCCAAGTTTATTGTTGAAGCAGCTAACCATCCAACGGACCCTGAAGCAGATGAGGTTAGTGCACATTTAGAATTTAGTGAAAACTGACTGCAATGCCATAGATCCTGTCAAAGAAAGGTGTTACCATTCTTCCAGATATATATGCCAACTCTGGGGGAGTCACTGTCAGTTACTTCGAGTGGGTTCAGGTATCATACACACTTTCCTCCCTTCTATAGTTTTCCTCACACCCACAATCCATATAGAATAGCAGTGTAAGAGGGGGCATTTGAACTAGTTACTAAAAAGATTCTCCTTTAGTTTCTTATTAATACGAACATACCAAAACTCAGTTAAAAAAAAAAAAAAGTGTGATGCTTTAGGGCTGTAACGAATGTTGAGATTTACAAAACCAACAATGAGTGACTACACATTTGCATAGTAGTAAAATTTGGTGTGGTTTTGTGACTTGCAGAATATTCAGGGTTTCATGGTATTATAGAAATTAAACAATGAGCTGCGGACGCTACGTGGTCAACGGGTTCAAAGATGTGAAGGAGATGTTCAGAACCCACACTTGCGATCTGCGTATGGGAGCTTTCACCCTCGGAGTTAACCGAGTCGCCAGGGCAACCGTCCTCAGGGGTTGGGAAGCTTGAAAGGATAGCCCGTCTTGAATAAAGATGAGCGAGGGAGTCTTCTTCTAAAAAATTATGAATGTCATCTTGGAACAAGACTCTCCTTCATTTCCTGTCCTGTGTTTGATTGGCTAGGTGCATTTTATCTACTATTTCAGTAATGGTTTTGTCATTCCCTTTATGGGCATGGTTTTGATTTGTCACTTATAGGGCTTGGGAGTCATGGATGCCTTGAATTGGCATCCCTAACTTTTCAGGTCCGAAATCCCTAGTTTTTCTTAAAATGCTTTCTTTTCATTTATTTCACTTTGGCAGTTCTTTGTATTTGCATCTTATTGTCTGATTAAGTGCTTACTTCAATAAGTTAATTTGAAAGTATTAAAGAAAGAAAAATAGTTTTTATATATATATATATATATATATATATATATATATATATATATATTATTTTCTAATAAAAATTCAAATAAACCAAATATAAATAAAATTACTTAAAAACTTAACATATTTTTTCAAAATTATATAATCATTATATTGATGAGTTAAAATAAATAAAATAAATTTAAATTACCAAATAAAAATAACATGTTGAATTAATTGTATTGGCCTTTGCATCATTATTTTCTTTACTTTTCCACTCTATTTTTTTATTCCATTCTTATAAAATTTTGAGAACCAAACATAACCTTAAATATTATGTGCTCTAAGAGCTTGAGTAAATATTAAGCTTTAATATGCTTTACAATTTAGCCATTGATAAATTCTAACTGTTATATTAGAGAAATAATTGTCAAGTAAATGTAAAATAGAGAATGGTGTTAGTGAATTCATTAATTCATCTATGTTGTAGTTTTGTAGGTTTTGTTCAAGCATTTATGAGTTGATTTATCATGTTATCGTTCTAAATATTCAAAACACCTAGAGGTCTTTGGTCCTAGGAAAATTTAAAGAGTGAAAAGAAAAAAAAAAGTAAAAATAAAGAATATTTAACTAATAAATTATATTTAACTCTTCAATATAAAGATAGAATAATTTTAAAAGAATTAATTTTTTACTTATATAATTATATATTTATTTTCTTTGATATTTTGGCAACAAGTAAGGAGAAAATTGTTTTTCTTATATATTAATTTTTTCTTTTCTTGATACTATTCAGAAATTAAACATGAAATACAAAGTCAAATTCAACAATAATGCACTGATGAATTGTTTTGCAACATTCGTAGGCCTTCCTATAATGACTGCACTAAACTGAAATCGCTTTGGAAGAGATGTTTTCCATATAAAAATTCTTGATTATATTCCTTAATGAAACAGGCAAAAACTAGCTCACACAAGAATACATAGGGCTAAATACTTGGTGAAGGGTTCTATCAATATGGAGAACCATTTCAGGTATTAAACTTTCTCTCTCATTTTCTTTCTTTTTTTTTTTTTAAAGCTCCTCTCATTTTCTTAAGGTTTATTTTTAGTCAATATCCATTGGATGCGGTTTACGTTTCATTTTCTTCGATATACCTATTTTCTTGCTCAATAATTCCCATTAATCGAAGTTGTTTGGATATCATATTTTCTTTTTCTTTTATTTTTTTTTAAATGAATCTAAAATATATATTTTTAACTATCCATAGAATTTGGATCACAATTGAAGTGGGATTAAAGGCATTTGTTCTAAGTTTTGAAAACATGGAGAACCAAAAACAAAGGACCAAACGTGTTCTCTCGCTTTTTCTTCTTCTTGTTTTTTAGTGAATCAAACCCATTTTGAGAGACTAAATGGAATTTGAAAGCCAAATAATTAGAAGCATCTTTCTCGTGATGTAAATTATTCAACCACAGTGAACTAAATTATATTAGATTTAGGAATATTTTAAACATTTTCTATTTGAGGAATATTTTTTCTTTTTTACACTAAATGTCTAAAAAGCCTAAGAAAAGGCCCCTTCTCTTCATTTTCATCATTCACGTTTCTTTGAATTTTCATGCCCTTATATTCTTCCACTTTGGTTTGAGCTCAAACAGAAGGACCTAATTCATAAAATGCTCCTCGAAATTGTGCCCGGTATTCAGCCTCTACACCAATTTGTGTACCTTTCCAGTTTTCAAGAATTCACAGACTTTTGTTAAATACACTACCATGAACATTAAAAGGAGAACCGAAATTTAGACCAGCCGGGTATGGCAATTCTTTTCTCTAGATGGTTGCAATTTTTCTTTTCCTTAATCCTACTCCCTTATCTTTTAATTAGCCGCTTTTAGGCTTCAAATCTCATTTGGAAAATTATCCTTCGCGGCTTTCGATGAGGTATGATTTCTCTAGGATGAGATATGATCTCTTTCCCCCTTTCACGGTGGAACACCAAAAATCCGCTACCCATAAAAAGGCGCATGGTTTTGAATATTAAATGATCATTGTGGTGTATCATCCAAAAAACGTTTGGTTTATAAACAAATAAATTTATTTTGAAATGATCATCGATGTCATCCGTATCGATGGTTTATCACACATGGGCTTAGGCGCTAGTGAGGGAGTTTATGAGACCAAGAGTGGTGCTGGCGATGGCATCTCGCTTCCTGCGCATGACATAAGATTCCATATAGAATTGACCGTTTTTACCGAACGTGAACGTGAAATGTCGAGTGAACATTGCATGTGCATTTAGGCGGGAGTAAATTTCTGTAGGAGGTTTTCTCTATTGGGCGTAGCTCACCTTTTATGGGACAACCTTTTCAGGTGAAGGGTCTACACCGATGGATGGCGTTCAAACGAGACCGTGATTAATAAGAGGGCCGACATGTGGCCTTGAAAACCATTTTGTAAAAAGTGCCGACAAACTAGTTCTTAGCATATGTTTGTAACACCGGGTCTCGATGAGGTGCACAATACATGTAATCGTAAAGGCGCATATGTGCACCAAGTGCCACTGTAAAGGATAAAATTAAAGTTTTCAAAGAATTGTGGCACTTGCAATTGTAGAACCCACTTCAAAAAAAGATGAAAGACAAAAAACACAAAACAAAAGGAAGCAGACGCGACTGTGCTACGTGGAGAATGAAATTGAAAGGGAGAAAAATATTTTTTTCTCTCTTTACTTTCTTTCTCGGGATTATACGGAATCGACCGTCGGATTTCGCCCGATAAAACACAAAAAGTAATTTGAAGCTTACAGGCTACGCTATACTAGAAACACAGATTTCACCGAGAATTCGTAAAATTCGAAAATCCTAAATTTTGGTTTTTCTCGATTTACTACAGTTTTAATCACAATTTCTGTAATTTTAATTAAAGCATACTTTACACGACGAGCCACGTTGCGGTACCAAATCACTTATCTACCGATTTACGTGAAATAGTAAATACGTATGAATACGTGATAAAATAGTAAATAATGCATGAATATGTATAACTATGTATGAATATGCAGTACATAGTGCATAAAGTTATAGTCCATAGGTGCATTACATAATGCACAAGCATAGTGCATAAGGCATAATGCATAGTGTATAGTGCATAGTGCATAGTGAATATCAATAGCATTTAGTTGGTTGTGTCAGACGCATGTGGTCTAATATCAAATGTAGCAAGTAAAAGCGAAAATAGTGGAATCATGCTCAAATTTTAGTGTTAGTGCTAAAAGAGTGTTCTAAACCTATTTTCAATATCACAGTGTATTATATTATAAACTGTTTTACACTGGTATTTAATGGTTTTAAATTATAAAACCATATTTCCAAGAGCAAGCAAATGGTTTTTAAATTGTAAATCATCTTTCAAGCAAGCAAGTAAGCAAATGGTTTATTTAAAATTGTAAACCATTTTTCAAGCAAGCAAGTAAGTAAATGGTTTTTGAATTGTAAACCATTTTTCAAGCAAGCAAGTAAGTAAATGGTTTTGAATAATTAAACCATTTTTCAAGCAAGCAAGCAAATGGTTTTAAATTGTAAAACAATTTTTCAAAGAGCAAGCAAGCAAAAAGAAAAATTTGCGAAACAAGCCTTCCTTTGCTCAAGCAAACCATCGTAGGTATTCCGACGCGTACCTGCGGTGCTAAGATCTCATACATGCATCGTAGTTTCGTCCGGTCGGCAAACTTAGGTCATACATCATGCATTTAAAGGAGACCGTGGCACGCATGTGAGTATAAGGTTATGAGCTCTAACTAAATTATGGTGATGGCGACACGAGGTCAATCTCCCACCATATTCACCGAAAAAGCGGACGCGGACATGTCTCCACCGGCACGGCCGATGCACAAAAGTTCGCGGTTCACTATGCAGCACAGAAAAGAGCCTCAAATGGTTGATGTTTTATAAGCATGATATAGTTTTGAAAATCAACCATTGGTTCACTACGCCTGTGCTCAGATTTAGCAAACGGTTGAGCACAGTTCTCGCTATATTTCAAAACATCGGCTGAGCTCAGGCTCCCGTGGTACTTTGAAAACGACGGCCGGTTTCGTGCCCTGTGGAGATTTAAAAAAAACGGTTAAGCCCAGACTCCCGTGTTTATAAAAGTTTTGAGAAACTTTTAAAGTAAGAGGTTTGTGAAAGGTTTTAGGAAACTTTTTAAAGCAAGAGATTTGAGAAATGTTTTATACATTTTTAAAGCAAGTATTAAAAGTTTTTATAAACTTTTAAAGCAAGTATGCAAAGCAAGCAAGTTAAGAGAATTGGAGAAAAGTTTTATAAACTTTTCAAGAAAAAGCAAAGCAAAGCAAGGCAAGCATTAAAAGTTTTATAAACTTTTAAAAGCAAGTATAAGTATTAAAAAGTTTTATAAACTTTTAAAAAGCAAGGCATGTAAAGTTTTGTGAAACTTTGGGCAAAGCAAGAAGGCTTCGAAAATATCTTGTAAAAGAGAATTTCATAGTTTTGAGATATTTTCAGGAAAAAGAAACATTTTATAAAACATACACTCACTGAGCTCGTTTAGCTCATTATTTTCCTGTTTTAAAAACTATTTTCCAGCATGCATCTGACGCTGAGCATATTAGATTCTCCATGACTTGAAAGGGGCGTTGTTATTAATAATATTTTGTAAGGAAACACTTTGAATTTGTATAATGGAGCATATGTATGTAAGATAGTGTAGTTTTGCAGAATGCTGGGTTGATGGTTGCCATATTTGGATAAAGTGTAAATTGTGTATACAGAATTTGGAATTGTCCTATACACAGCCGTCATGCTACCGAGGTTTTACCGCCATAAGATTTTTTACAATCCTAAGTTAAAAAGATAGGAAAATTTTTTATACAAGGTAAGGCGGCCACATCCGCTTGCAGATTTAACATAGAGGTAACGGCCGGGATTGGTGGAGGGCCGCGACACCGCCGGCTAAGAGGCTGGGAAAAGGCTGCTGTGGCACGTATATGCATTGGGTAACCAATTTTCAAACTAAAGTACATACATATCAAGTGATTCAAAGTATTAAAATACCAGCAAATTACTAAACACAATATGCCAATAGTGACGAGGTCGCTCCTAGAGAGTCATCCCGCCAGCTTTCTGGGCCCCGCAGAGATCCGAGAGAGATGAGCTCTTAGTCGTTCCACTATCGCTTACTATGAATCAACCTCTGGGCCAAAGAGGTCGCTAGACTATCTCGCCACCGTAGGGAGCTCAAGTGCCGTGATTGTTTACGCAAAGGTGGCATGCATTGCACAACAGTAGCCATAGCGACCGCCAAGAAGCTGCAGTCACCGCCGCCTGCAGGTTATGGGAAGAACCCTGAGGTTGATAGAGAGAGTACGTAAGCCGGGCGCCAAGCCATATGGACGACAGCGGGCGCATCCGCAAGCGCTTGGCAGGTTAGACCGAGTAAACAAAGTTTACGAGTTATGGGTCGCGACGGATGAGCAAAGAGTCTTGTTTTTCCGGGGCCGATAAAGTTACGTAGTTAAGGATCAAAGTGGATGCGCCGGGAGAGGAGGTATCCCTTTGATGGAACATGGGATCAATTTCTACAATAATTACCTGAGGTTTTTTCCTTAAATCATGGATTCAGTGTCAGAGTTCTTCGTATTAAAAAACAGAAGAACATGTTAGTGTCGAATACAGAAGAAGTTCTCAGAACTAGTCGATTGGTTCTATATTCAAATGATGAAGTCCCGCGCAAAAGGTTTTAAAGGTGATTACAAAGACCGGGGCGCAGTGCATTTATCGCTGGTTCCTGTAATAGATTTGAGGACTTAGTTGAGGCCAAGCCTGAGAGTTGAGCAAAGTACCTAAACGCGCATCATAGGCAAGAGTAAAGAGGAGTGCACCGCTAATTTCTCAATAGCTCGTCAAGACAATAGAAAGAAAAGCAAGGGTAGAGGTTGGTGTAGGCAGAGGTAGGGCCTTGTGGATGGCCAGCTCCCGTGACTCGTGCCACAGATATGCTATGACTCAAGAAGATGCAAGATGCCCATGCTGTCACTAGTATTATTTATATCTCGATCATGATGCATATACATTAGTGGGACCCAAGAGCCACGATTCATTTACATCCAAGCATTTCTAGATCGCTCTAGATAAAGACCAACAATTGTATGGCTACCATGAGAGTTTCCTCTAGCCGAGATTCGTTATTCTCTACGTATACTGGAGAGTAGTAGTTTTGATCGTATTTGAGTTCCCAAAATGGGATCTTAGTAGCTTAGATATAAGGGATTTTGATGTGGTTCTCGGTATGGATTGGCTATTCCATGTTTCATTACTAGATTGTTATAAAAGGAAGTAAAGTTGCATAGGCTGCAGAGAAATGGAGGTAAAAGTTTTAGAGGAATACGAGAGTTATCCTCCCAGATGATCTCGCCTATGGCAAGACAGAATGCCGCCATGAAAGCCAGCAGGTTATTCAGCTGGCGTGTGAGATGTTAAGAGTGGACTCATGAGAGCGAGATTCCAAAGTGTTAGAGAGTTCCCAGATGGTTCCTTATTGATATTGCAGCTTACCTCCGCACAGAGGCGAGTTCACCATTACTTGATCTCAGATCGAGCCCATTTCCATTCTCCATAGATGGCTCTGGCAGAGTTGAGAAAGCTTAAGGCCTGGGCGAAGAATTACATGGCGATCACCACGCGCTATCCCCATGGAGCCCGCTTTCGTGAAAAAGAAAGACGGGAGTTTGGCGGTCAGGTATAGATTACAAGGCCAAACAGATGCACTATCCGCAATCAAGATCCAATTCTCAGATCGATGAGTTATTCAATCAAATCAAGGGTTCGAATATGCCCCAAGATAGACTTGAGTTTGGGGTATCATCAGTTGAGGATGTAGGAGAGTGATGTTCGAAGATCATTCGTGACACGCGATAGCGCAGTTGCGGTGATGCCGTTTCGCTTCGACCAATGCTCCGGCAATGCTTATGGATTTAAGAACCGTATTCTGCACCGTATTTGGATAGTTCGCTATAGTTTTTATTGATGATATCCCGTAAGCCAGTAGTTCAGCGAACGCCCAAAACACCGCCGAGGATTGTGTTGCAGACCCTAAGGGAGTGACAGTTATATGCCAAGTTGAGCAAGTGCTAGTTTTGGCTTGATAGTGTGGCATTTTTAGGTCATGTGATCTCAGCTGAGGGGGTGAGTGTGGATCCCCAGAAAATAGAATCTATGGTAAATTGGAAACCACCAAAGAATGTATCAGAGGTCAGAAGCTTCCTTGGTTTAGCAGGGTATTACAGGAAGTTTGTTGAGGTTCTCTGTGATAGCAAATTTCACCGCATCAGCCGACAAGGAAAGATGTCAAGTATGATCATGATGCCTCGCCACCGTAGTTTTGGTGAAGTCAAGGGTGTATTGACTTCGGGCCCAGCTTCTAGCTTTGCCCAATGGAAGAAATGGGTTTATGGTTTATAGTGATGCTTCCAGGCAAGGCCTTGGTTGTGTTTTGATGCAGAATGATAGAGTGATTGCATATGTCTCTAAACAGCTAAAGAAGCATGAGGAGACTCCCACCCTACACATGACTTAGAGTATGTTAGTCAGAGCTCATTTCTAAAATGAGGAGTACATTACTTATAAGGTGTTCCTGACTTACATCATAAGAGCTCTCAACAGAGCGCTTTTCACCGAGAAAGAGTTAAACTCAAAAAAAGAAGATGGCTTCCTGAGTTGATTACGACTAATGATCGTACTATTGAGTACCATCCAGTGCTAATGTCATAGCAGATGCCTTAAGTAGGTGACCAGAGTTCATTATCTCATATGAGATCGTTATCTTCACCATTGGTGGATCTAAGAACTTTAGGGGTGATATCGAGGCTGGGAGGATTCGGAGCCTTGTTAGCCACATTTCATGTGCCACTTTCTCCAAGGATCGATTTAGTAAAGGGGCCGTAGATCCACGATGATTGTTTAAGGAAGAAGTAAAAAGAAAGAAAAGCAGTAGTTTAAATGGGAGATGATGGCAAGATAGTGAAAGGACGGAGAATGTGTGTGCGAGTATGGCGAGCACAGAGACAGGAAGAAGCACATCTATCTCGTATATGCTATGCATCCAGGTGCACTAAGATGTACAGACTTTGAAAGAACATTACTGGTGGAAGGATGGAAGAAAGAGATTAAAAGTTTGTTTGTAAAAGTTAATCTGGCTACAGGTGAAGGCGTAGCATCGTAGGCCCGTGGGAAGATACAAAGATCCCTGTCTGAATATGAAACAAAAAGATCACTATGGATTTTGTGACGTGTCTTCCACTGGACTTGACATGATGCTATATGGGTGATAGTTGATCGAATACTAAGTCTCATTTTCTACTAGTTAATGCGGAGGATTCTTTAAAAAGGTTGGCCCAACAGAGGTGGATGAGATAGTGAGACTTCATGGGGTTCCAAGCCGAGAAGTTACATATCGAGACCCCGTGTTCACATCCGTAGTTTTGCCTAGTTGCAAACAAACTTTTAAAACACCCATTTTAGCACAAAGATTTCATCCTCATATGGATGGCCAGTCGGATAGGACCTTATGAGATTGTGAGCAAGGTGGGGCCAGTAGCTTACAGGTTGAAGTTACCCCCAGAGTTATCAAGGATTCATGACACATTCCATGTGTCGATGTTAAAGAAGTACATCCCAAATCCTTCACATGTGCTGAGAGAGCGCATTTGCAACCTAAAAGAGAACTCGACTTATGAGGAAACGCCTGCTCGTATTGTAGATCGTGAAGAATGTGTGTCGAGGAGGTGATTCCTTGGCTAAAGTCCTGTGGAGGAATCATGATGAGGCAGCCATTGGGAGCCAGAGGCTCAATGCGCCACGCATCTCAATTATTTTCTTCGACAGGTTTTTCCTCTGCCGAATGCTCATTTCGCGATCTAAATATTCTAAAGGAGGAGGATTCAGAACCCGTCCCGATGATAAGTAATAATACATAAATCAAGGGATATGAAAATTCAAGTGCCATTAAAGTGATAAATTAAAAGTTTTCAAAGAATTGTGGCACTTTTGCAATTAAGGAAAGTGGAGGGGTGAAAGTATAATTAATGGAAGCTTAAATAGTAAACAATAATAATAAATTGCCAAATAGTTCGTGTGAAGTCTCGGGAATTTAGATTCGGATGACTAAACGGATCAAGGCCGTTAAGTCGCCGCAAATCTAGTGACCTAGAAAGTTTCTCATGACCCGAGACAATGGAATATTTTACGAATTTCTAAAATCTGTATGTGTAGAGGAAACTTGAAAACTAGATTTGAAAAATCTAAAATGGCAAATATTTAAAGAATATTCAATTAGATAAAGGAAATTGAAACCGGACAAAATAAATTTGTTTGAGCTGAAACGGACCGAGAAAGGAAGAAAATGGACATATGGGTCCCACTTGGAAAAAAAAATGATGGTGCACAAACGCCAAACAACAAAGGAAGGTATCGCTATTGCAGGCGTGGGTAATGAAATTCGAAAAGGGAGAAAAAATATTTTTTTTCTTACTTTATTTCTCGATGACGGAAATCGACCGCCGATTTCTCATGGATAAACATTTAAAAGTACTTACGTATCGAGGGCCGCCGTAGAGTACTAAACACCGATTCACCTGAGAATTCGTAAAAATTTTAAAATCCTCTAAATTCTTCGTTTTTTATTTACGGCGCTTTTAACCGTTTAATTCTCTATACCTGCACTGTTACTCTACGACGAGAGCCACGCGTGGTACCCAAAATCATGGATTTCGTCTATCACGAATAGAGAACACAGAACACGTATATAAAATAGTAAATACATATGAATACTATTAGTAAATATGTATGAATAGTACATAGTGTATAGTGGCAATGCACAATATTTAATCGCATACCGACGTACGCGTCTAATACATCAAATGAAAGCAAAAGTAAAGGCGGGAAAATAGGGTGGAATCATGCTCAAATTTTTAGTGTTATAAAAGTGAGTGTTCTAAACCTATTTTTCAATACTAGTGTATTATATTATAAACTATTTTACACTGGTGTTTAATGGTTTTAAATTGTAAAACCATATTTCCAAGAGCAAGTAAATGGTTTTTAAATTGTAAACCATCTTTCACTAAGTATACAAATATTTTTTAACGAAACCACTGCTAAAAGGCAGCAACAGTTTTAATTGTAAACCATTTTTCACTGAAGGCAAGTAAATGGTTTTTGAATAATTAAACCATTTTTCGCTAGTTAAGCAAGCAAATGGTTTTAAACAACGATTGAGCGCGCGCAAAGGTACTCATAAAACACTCTTACTTGGGCTTCTAAGCAAGCAAACCGGTCGAGGTATTTCGCACGTACCTGCGTGGTGTTAGGATCTCATACATACATTGTAGTTTTGTCTGGTCGGCAAACTTAGGTCATACATCATGCATTTAAAGGAGACCGTGGCACTTACAGGAGTATATAAGGTTATGAGCTCTAACTAAATTATGGTGATGGCGACACGAGGTCAATTCCACCATTCACCGAAAAGGTGATGCGATTACGTGTCCTTCCAATTCATACTGATGTACAGTTCCGTGTTCACTAGGGTACAACAAGCAAAATAGTCTCAAATGGTTGATGTTTTATGCTACGATATATAGTTTTGAAAAAATCAACCATATTCACGGTCGCCTGTGCTTCCGGTCGAGCTCGTGCCCCGTGGTGATTTTAAATGATCATTGAGCCCGTGCTCCCGCGGGTGATTTAAAAAACGCGTTAAGCCTGTGCCCTGTGGTTTATAAAAGTTTTGAGAAACTTTAAAGCAAGAGGTTTGTGAAAGGTTTTCGAGAAACTTTTAAAGTAAGAGATTGAGAAATGTTTTATACATTTTTAAAGCAAGTATTAAAAGTTTTTATAAACTTTAAAGGCAAGGCAAAACACTAAGCAAGATAATTGAGGAAAAGTTTTGTGCAAATCCTTAAAGAAAAGCAAAGCAAAGTGTTATAAAGTACAAGTTTTATAAACTTC
The DNA here is from genome assembly GCA_016808115.1 of Tetrastigma voinierianum. Lineage (NCBI taxonomy): Eukaryota > Viridiplantae > Streptophyta > Magnoliopsida > Vitales > Vitaceae > Tetrastigma > Tetrastigma voinierianum. The sequence continues at coordinate 167,300 of JAEQBH010003287.1, forward strand.
TTTAAAAGCAAGATAAGTATTAAAAGTTTTATAAACTTTTAAAAGAAAAGTAAGTACAGTAAAGTTTTAAACTTTAAAGTAAGCAAGTTAAGGCTTCGGAAATATCTTATAAAAGAGAATTTTATAGTTTTGAGATATTTTCGTGAAAAGGAAACATTTATAAAACATACACTCACCGAGCTCGTTTTAGGCTCATTATTTTCTCGCTTTAAAAACTATTTTCCAGGTACAGACATACCGGACGCTCGAGCATATTAGGATTCTCTTCCCGACATTTGTGCCAAGTGCTGTTATTAATAATATTTTATAAGGAAACACTTGAATTTTGTATAATGGGAGTGATAGTACATAGTGTAGTTTTGTGAGAATGTGTTGGGTTGCTGGTTGCCATATTTGGATAAAGTGTAAATTGTGTATACATGATTTGGAATTGTCCTATACGCAGTCGTCATGCTGCCGAGGTTTTACCGCTGCCAAGATTTTACCAAATCCTAAGTTGGAAAAAGAAAGAAAAAATTTTTATACAAGGTTTAAGCAAGCAATACGGCTTCGCTTCACAGCATTTCTAATGTTAGAGGTAATCCACCCAGATCAGGATGCGGTTTAAGACACCTAGAAGGTGGGGTAACATGTTTTGTATAAAATAATTGTAATTAAATCTCTTTTTGGCCTATTGCCAATATAGTCTGGGCATGTAATAATGTTAAGAGGGTTGTGATCGAGCCTTATGAGTATTTTAGTTATTATTCTCATATTTCCATGCAAATATGGATGAATGAGTCCCAGCAGGTAGCGGATTGTCGAGGTGGTGCCGAGTAACTCGGTGCCCACAAGTAATTGGTACTGCTTGGTACCAATAACAGGTGTGGCGCAGTGGACCCCAAGGTAGTGATTCCGTAGGTTGACGGTTGGTCAACGATCCCCATATTTTGCTAAAAGAAAAATTATTGGATATCAGGATAGCTTTTTATTTTAATTTTTAAATATTTACATTTAATATGCTAAAATATATATAATCATCATTACTTAAATATATCATCATTTATTATAGATAAATATATTTTAATACTAAAAATTATTCATTTTAAAAACTAATTATATATGATTTTAAAATTAAAATTGAACAAATGCATAAAATGAGTTCAAAAAAGTTGGCTTTAAAAAAAATAAATAATTAAATTTGATCCTTTGATTGATAGATTGATAACGATATGTAAAAGTAAAAAAATTATCAAAAATATAAGATATTTTGAGAATAAAAAAAGTGTAATTATGTATATACTAGATATAAAAAATCAAAATAAAATAGAAAGAGCAAGGTTCGAGGCTTGCTCGCGTTGCTTTTAGAGGCTTGGACCCTCAAAACACTTTTAAGTGTTTTATGACAAAAAGATGCTGGTAATATTTTTAAAAGCGTTTTTTGAAGTTCAAAAACACTTTGAGTGTTTTGGGTATTTGAGAAGTACTTGGAAGGTGTTTTTTTAAAAACACTTAAATTCTTTTTTGGATATTTCTAAAATACCTACATGTTTATCGTTAAATATCTATTTATTTTTCCTTAAACATATATTTATTTAATTTAAAAATACGGATTTACTTTTTAAAAATTAAATAATTTAAATATTTTTAAATATATTAAAAAATTCTATAATAATAAAAATATTTTATAAAATAATTATTTTAATTTTTTATTAATAAGAAATCTTATATATTATTAATTAATTCAAATCTTTTATAAATACTTAACAATTTTATAATCTTGATATATTATTCATTAATTCACTTATTTTCTATAAATGATTTTAAAACTTTTATAATCATAAAAATAGTTGATTTAGGTTTTATTAATATAATTTTTATATGTATTACACATACTTTTGTAATAAAATTTATTTATTTTTTATGATATCCTATTTTTTTATAATTAAATATTAAATGTAATTTTTAAAGTAATTTTAATAATATTAAATCCACATGTTATAAAATTTTTTTGTAGAATCACTTTTACGGATTCTTATAAAAACGTTTATGGTAGAGGTGATGTTAGGAAAACGTTTTATGGTAGAAGGGATGTAATCGAAAAACGCTTTGCCCAAACGTTGTTTACAATAAGCAAAGGCCAAGCCTATGGTTGCTTTTTGATAAATACATATAAAAATTCCTTATATTAATAAAATCTAAATCAATTATTTCTATGATTGCTAAAAATTTAAAAAATATTTATAGAAATTCAGACACCCCAACCGGTCCCGCAAGGACAACCCATCAACCTGCGGAATTCCTGTGGATTTCGTAAGACCCGAGAAAATTCCACTTTCAAAAGGGCAAAATCGTAATTTCCGATCAAAATTGGAATTTTTCAGATATAAGATGATCAACGATTCAATTGCTGGGAATCATCTCATGGAAATCGAAGTTACTAGTCGACTTCGTCGAATTTAAGACAATAAAGGTTTCACGACATTTTCGAGGGCACTCAGTGTCTGCATCGTAAAACTGGGCCATGAAAGACATGTGACATGACAAGAATCATCTACTACATGAACTCATGCGGACATGTTGCATGATTAGAGAGGATGATGAGAATGAATGACCTAGATAGTGCCATGTCAAAAATCAAGAAAGGACATAGATGGAATCAATTGAAATATTAATGAGAATAGCAAACAAACAAATAGTCATCTTCTTTCCTTTTATTAAAAAACATGGTGGCTGGAGGAACGCAGTAATGAGCTTGGGTTTTGAGTTTGCAGAGAGTAAAATGCGCCTTCTCTCGTAGATTTGCTGCTGCTCGCATCGGGTGGGCTCTCGACATGTGCTACAAAGTCGATCTACGCGGCGAGGGCTACGCAGGAACACCGATTTGATGGAGTTCGACAACCCAAGAGGTAGGATCTTTCCTACTTGTGTTATTCTTCGCTAACAACCATGTAAAAATGGTCAGATGTTATGAGGCTTGATTACCGCGCTGGCCCAAAACATTTGAACCGGCCGGAGAAAATCCCCATTACAGGGTCGTGGAACAAAGTAGCTAACCGAGTGGGCTTCACTGCTCACGGAATAGTGGTGTGATTTTTGCGCACGTCAGAGTGATTCAAAATGAATTGCTTGTGTTTGTTAATTAGCCGGTATGTACCTGGTGTTATTGGCTGTGAATTTGCATAAATACGATTTATGTGATTAATTGTGGAAAGTAGCATATACATGTTAAGGGCGTGGTATTAGCATGAGTTTGTTGAATGAGATCACGCATTCCATATTAATCGCATCTTAGAATATTAGGAGTGAGTGCATGACATGAAATTGAAAGAAAAATGAAAACGTTTGTGAAAGGAATTCCGACGAAAGATTTTCAGAAGGATTGTATCGAGGTCACCCAAAAGATCACTTCGATGAGGACTATGACTGCTTTAGCGCGATGAAATTACCAAGGGTAGTCCAATATATTTACCGAATTCGTATAAGCCGAAAACAAAAGCTTTTGTTTTGAAAACGGTGATTTTACTCGCATTCGGCTTAGGCATATGTAAGGGAGTCGGTGAAGACTCGGGACATGGGATTGGGCATGTAGACTGTAAGACCCGAGAAATTCCATTTCTTGGAAAAGGGCAAAATCGTAATTTTGATTACAAAATTGTAATTTCGGTTAAAAATCCGTAATTAATTCTCTAGATCTTAGATGACGAAACGGATTAAACCATTGGAATCACTCGCTGAATTTGAAGAACAGAAATTTTTAATTTTCCGAGACAGCTGGAGTCTGATGTTTTCGAGGCATCGCTTTCTGTGAAAACAGAAATTCGATGCGATCTAAAGTCACATATAATAAGTACTCATGTTCCATAAGTGTTATGAGTAGATAAATGATGAAAATGGACGGCTGAGATAGGCCATCATCACCCCGTAAAAGAGGGACGAAAGGTTGTTTTCTAATAGCGAATGAGGAAAAAGCCAAATAGAAAATAAAGGTTTTTCCCAAATAAACCAAGGCAAAATGTGGGAAACTAGACGGGGAGATGCAAAGAGCTTGTTTGAGAGCTTTTTTAGAGAGAGGTGCTTCTCTCTGTAATATCGGGAGATCCGACCGTCACGGCCTTTCTGGCGAGAAGGAAAACGCTCTACACTTATGTGCCATGCTGCGGATCTTTGATTTAGAATTTTTGACAAACTCCAAGAGGTAGGATTTTCTCCCTACTTGAGTTTTTCTCCCATTTTAAATGTTTTACTAATGTTTCGGTTGATTGAGGCCTTGAACGATCGTTTGATCGGTCCCAAAGCTTGGGACCGAATTGATTTGATTTATGGAATCCATTGTGAGAAGCCCGTAATCGTGAGGGGCTGTTTGGGTCTTTAATAGCTTAAGTTATGCTTTAAATCATGGATTGATTTGGATTTGAATGAATACCATGGAAATGCTGGGTTCTCAATGTGAACTGATGATTATGTTGAACAAGAAACCTCTAGGGTTTTACTGCTCAGGAATAGTGACACAAAAAATGTATTTTCGTGAAAATTTCGTGTTGGGTTAAGTAATTCGAATCGACCATTGTACTTGAACATTAAATTGCCGTAGCCATTTCAAGTCAATGATAATTACATAAATATGTTTAGCGTATTTAATTTTTATGTGAATATATTAGTGTTTATATATTTGCATGTGATTAGGACTGTATTGAACCTATTACGCATTCCATATGCATTGGAACAATTTTAGGATTATGAGAAGGGAGTGGCGAGATGTTCAGAGAAAAAGGTTCGAGGGTTTTCAAAACTAGAAATGATCGGAGGGTAGTTTATACTTAAATATCAATCGCCTGGACGCTCAATGACACACGGAGGTAGTCCACATATAAAATATCAATCGCCTGAGACGCCAATTGATATATCTCTGAGGGTATCCACTAAATATAACATCGATGGGCATAATCCTATAACATCGGAGGGTACCACCAATAGAAAATAATAATTTCTACACGAGGCTTAGGCGAGGTGAGAGAGTCGGTGAAGACTCGATCTCGAGTTGGTCATGTAGACATTCGCAGGAACATGCATTTGCTTGAATGCTTGTTTAAATTGGAACACGTATCGCGAGACCTAGGTGGTGAGTGTACTCTACTTAGTGGCGATTCTCCTACCGAGCTTTAGCTCACCCCGCTGGACCCCTTTACAGGTGCACAGAGCGCAGAGACTGTCGTCTGAGGTTGTATTAGAAGAAAGCCTGTTGTGGCTTTGACGTGATACATGTATTAGAACTTTTAAGTTTAATGTATTATCAGATAAGAAAGAAACATATTAACTCTTGTAACTATCGGGTCTATGGGGCTGGATTCATAGTCAGTATGTATGCTGAGTACTGTTTATGGGTCCAAGTGGCCGCATTGGATATATCAGACAGGCTCGACTGCTTGGGATGTATATGTGTATCGTATTTGGGTAGAGCTTCCAAGCATAAAGGACGACTCGCTGATTTGAAGTACGCCGGGTAACCCGACATCCACTTGTATTCGCGGCTGATCGGGTAGGTCAACGGACCCCTGCCTTAGGCGTCACAGCCTGGTATCGAGCTAGGTATACGAATACCTAGGAGCTCTGGTTTGGGTATCTGATCACCACTAGGTGTAGTCGATGTTGAGTTTTCGATATGGATACTTGTGAAAATCACGACAAAACTAGACACTACGCACGGTGCGTTGATGTGTTTTGTGTGATTTGATGAATTAGTTGTGTGAAAAATATTCATGACTTGAATGATGTGTGATCATGTATTGTGTATGGTTTGTATGCTTAGTGTTATAACCTAGACAACCATGATGTAAGTTGGGAAGTAAGAAGTTTACAAACAAAACCGGAACAAAAAAGGAAAATAAAAAAATTATAAATTTATTTGGTTTATAAAGAAAATGAAAATAAATTTCATAAATTTATTTGTTTAGAGGCGAAGAAAGTTAATTCTTTAAGGTTTACAATGTAAACTCGGAAGTTAGACTAAAATAAAATAATTTTACCAAATTTATTTGGCTGGGTTGAAAATGAAAAGAAATTTTAGTTAAAGAAAATAAATTTTTTATAAATTTATTTGGTTATAAGGAAGAGAAATAATATTCTAAGATTTTACAAGAGGCAAATTGAAGAAAATGGAAGAAAATAAATTTATAAATTTATTTGAGGAGGAAAATTTTTCTGAAAAATCGAAAAAGAAAATAAATTTGGTAAATTTATTTACAGGTGAGGGTGAGAAAATATTTTTCTATGCTTTATATGGTGTAAAAATTTAAGAAAAATTGGTTAAATAAATTTTTATAAATTTATTTGAGTATTAAAGAGTATGGAAAAAAATATGATTTTTAGTGATTTTAGTGATTTTTCCAATTGCTGGAAAATATATAAAAATATATGATATTGAAAAAATTTTTTTTGAAGGTAAAACTGCTGGGCTAATGCTTCAAATTATATTGTGAAGACGGAAAATTGTATTGTAAGAGGAAGGTTCAGATTGGCAAGATGTGCAAGAAAATGGTGGTATCAGGTTTGCAAGATGGGTGTAGGAGAGAAATCAGATACAATACAAATGAGGGCCGAGGTGTATTGCAACATAGGCTAGTCCACTTCAGATTGCAATACAATAAAACCGTATCAGGGTCGAATGGCCGCAGGAGGCCAATTGTATTGCAATACAAAATCAGAGTTACTAGAGGCGCGGCGCTGGGCCGAGGGCTGGGCGCGCGTGGTGCGGCGCGCGGCGCTGGGCGGCGCAGCGAAGGTAGCGGTAGCGCGGGCGTGCGTATTCGGACACGGCACGGGGGCGCTGGCGCTGGGCACGCAGATGAAGCCGGGCGAGCGGCGTCGCGAGCGCGACACGCACGGGGCCACGCCACGGCATACTACCGCGAAGCGATCGCGACACGGGCACGCGCCGGATCAGGGCACTGCGCACACCGGCCGGGCGGTGGTGCACTGAAAGCACTGCCCAGTTCACCCAGTTTTGGACCCGTCACCCCGGTATTTTCCGGGTCACTAAATGAACATCGCTCATTGTAAAATAATTCTTAAAAAAAGATTTAATTTTAAATAAAGAAATAAAATCAAAATAAAATTTTGATAAAATTTTCGAAATAAAATTTTCAAAATGTACTTTGTGTACTAAAATTTCGCTGGAAAACAATATTTTAAACGCTAAATTGATTGGCGATACACCGAAGTTATGTGGCGATTAGTGCTCCCAGGCTGGTTATGCCTGAGACATCGGGAGTTTGATCAATCACCATCATCGCGCGAGTTGGCGCGACGGCAACGCACGGTCGCGCGATAGGAAAAGGGTGACCGCTTTAAGGTTAGGAATTATGACCTTAGTGGATTTGGGTACCGAAATGAACAAGAAAGCTTAGAATTTTATCTTAATAAATAAATTGAGTGGTTGGAAGTTAGCGCTACTAGGAAATGAACTAGCTTCATTATGGTTGTCAAGTCTGCTAGTAATTGCATGTGCATTGCTTAAGTTGGGACTAATGAAATATATGAATCATGCTGCCATTCGACATATGTAGATGGCTAGTAGAGGGCGAGGACGAGGGCGGCACGGGTACCGTCGCCCAATCAAATGGTTGATCATCGACTACGAGGCCAGAGTATTACAAATGAATGCTGGCAGCACAGTTGGTATAGCAAGCTTAGGATAAGAAGATCCTAAAACCCCAAAGGCTGCAGGACCCATCATCCTCCGACATTCACAGGGAGGAGACCCGATGGTGATGCACTACTGGTTTATACAGACAGAAGGTGTTAGAGGCCACAGATTACCTCCGACACCCATCTCAGATTAGACTAGTCTGTTCTAGCTAGAGAATGAGGCCCAAATATGGTGGAAATGGGCAAGGACATCTAGAGACCTAGAGGAGCACAGATGAGAAGATCCCTTAGGGATTAGTGGGACTAAAGAGGTACGAGTATACGAGGTTGCGAAATAGAGATCTCGTGGACTCTACTCACAATGGACCCGGGAGATTATGGACATGTTAGAGTTCGAGGTCATCCCGAGGATGGATCGGGCTGATAGCGCTGTGGTTGCCACGGACAGAGCGACAGAGGATTACCGCCTACACTCAGATCTGCACTACATTTCTCAGGGGGCAAGCACTATATTTTGCCCCAAAAAGATAGTCAAAGTGTCGTGACAAGAGAGGTTGGCTCGCGAGCTCACCTTAGAGTGAATTATGAGACTCACTGGATCACTTGGTAGTGTGCGAAGCGCTCGCGGATGTTTTTCTCAGACGAAATGCCTCGACTGTCTTTCACAAGGACGTAGATCACTATTTGAGTTACACCAGATTTCAACCATCTCTAAGGACTCCGCATAGGATGGCAATCGGGTTGAGTTGTGAGAACCTATTCAGCCAGGAGCCACCGGACAAGGGATTTATTAGACCGAGCACTTCACGTTTCCAGTCTGGTTTTTACAAAAAGAAGGACAAGACCCTTCGATCGTAGGTTGACTAATGGCGCTAAACAGGTTACGATCAAGATAATCGTACCATTAACGCAGGATTGATGACGATTGATCATGAGAGAGCGAGTCTACTCCAAGATACCGTGAACTGGTTACCATCACCGAGAGGGTCGCAAATAAGATATCCTGGGCATGAAACGCAGACGCTGCTATGGGCATCTTTGAGCGCTTGCGATGCCTTTTTGGATTTATTGACGCCAAAGGCATTCATGGATCTTTGGCGATAGGATGTTCCAAACCCCATCTAGATCATTTGTCGAGCCTTCGTGGGTGACATTTTCATCCGCCCCACGTAGCAAGCGTCATATCACTCGGCGATTGTTTTACACCGCAAGAGACCATCGCTGTACGCTAAGTTCGCAAGTGCGAAGTTTTGGCTTATTGAGGTGAGAGATTTTGGGACATGGGAAGTCAGCACCCGGGATTTGCTTCTACCTAGAGAAGGTTGAGGCAATGATGAGTTTGGCACCTTATGTCACTCGAGATACGTAATTTCTCTCGCTGACTACTGGGTATTACAAGAGATTCGAGAATGTGGGCGTGGTTGTCCATTCGGGCAGGATTATAGATTTCACCTATGGGACATGGACTCTACGGTTGGGGCGGTCCCGACCATAGAGCAAGAGACGAGACACGGAACACTTGATACAGTGTTGGTAACAAGAGGAGGATCACTCTTTCCTAGTTCGTGGAAGAGGCGTGGTGACTTCGTCACAATTGTTTGACAGGTAAGCCAGATTGAGAGCATGAGTGATGGATTGCCCCAGAGACGTGGATCCCAAGACTTTGGGACAATCCAAATTCCCGCTAGCCAAGAAGACGTGAGAGTATATAGTTCATTCCTCCACACCCTAGTAAGGTTGGGGAGAACTAGTTTCTGCTATAAGCACTCCCAAAGAATACGATAGCCAGAGGGGCCAGAGTGTGGTCGGTTTGATATCTTAGTCAAGAATGGAAGCAGACCCAGGTAATCTATTGGTGGTTGATCGTAGTCAAGCTTGACATGGATAGGTTGACAACCATCTGGGTTGTCGCACCGAGACTCAGCCTGGGTCAGTCATAAATTCCACACCATACGGATTCGGGTTTTTAGAGGCGCGCCTTTGAACCCATGATAAAGTTCTTCCCAGAGATGGTGGGTGAGAGTTGACCTGATAGGACGGAATTATGAGTGAGTAATCTCTCAGATTCTACTCATGGTGGACCCCGGGATTGGGTGTCGCAGTATGGTATTATTACGTCATACAGACGGTGAACACCGCGACGAAGCCCGTGTGGGTGCACGTTTATCATTCACCACTCTTGGTGAGGTGCGTGGGGTGAGTTTGTCTTAAGGACTACGTCCAATGAAAAACTCATGAAGTTGAATCAGAAATGTAAGAGGCCTCTGGCGTCAAGAGTTAGGTAATCGAGATGAAAACACAAGGTCAGGTTATCACGCAGACTTAGAGTCGAGTGATAGGAGTCGGGAGTGACCCGAGACGAAAACACACGGACATGATTATCACGCAGACTAAGAGTTGAGTGATAGGAGTCAGCATCAGGTTTGACAACCCTTTTGAAATTGTAACGGGTGTTGTCGAAGCCTGGGTGAATGGTTTCTAAGATAGGATTCATTCATGACATGGACTGGGAGCCGACTCGGGCCCATCGGGATTGTCGCGATTACACTTGAGATACGAAGCGCCACACCAAGTGCGGTTGTGTAGGGTTTACGTTGTGCGGGTTATATATGACAGATGAGAACATGCTGTGGAGTATGTCCCGGATTATAAAGGTAGAGATTAACGTTCAAAGAATCTACCACCGCCGCGTTAATGAGAGCGCATTTAATGGCACCATACGAGACATTGCATGGGAGGCCATGGTGATCACTATAGACCGAGGTAAAGAGAGCTCCATCATCGGGTCCTCGATTCGACAGGGAGACACTCTGGTGAGAAGGTGAGCTGATACGAGAGCGCTTCTTCTACCAGCCATGAGCTACGCCTGATGTGCCACGCCACCTTTAGAGTTTCGCAGGTCAGATCAATGTGCCTTCTTGAAGCTGCGATGCCTAAGAGGGAGTGGTCGTCTTAAGCGCGTGGGAAGCTATCGCCAGGTTTATTGACCTTTCGAGATACTGAGATGATGAAAGCACTCGCCATACCGCGATGCTATCACCAAAGATGACAAGTGTCCACCAGGGTATTTCGCCACTGCGTTCGGAATATAATTCGCATCCGTCACCATGGTGATTGTGACATTATGATTTCCACACCCGATGGATCCTCTGCGAGGAATCGTAAATGCGTACGTGATATTTGATCGCCCCATACTCAAGACCGGAGGCTAGTGAGAGTGCTACAAGTAGCACTGCGGAGCGAGGAGTCAACGCTGGAGCGAGACGTGTGCGGGCCACCTATCCTTTTAGGGATGAAGGTAATGGTTTGAATGTTGAGACTTAAATGGCTAGTTACATGCATGATAGAGCGCGCGTTGCATATGCATGGTGAGCGATAGTGATCATTCCAATTTTTATCAAATTTTCTATGAGGAGAATGTAAGACCTCGAGAAATTCCAATTTCTGGAAAAAAGGCAAAATCGTAATTTTGATTACAAATTGTAATTTCGTTAAACCGCAGAATAATTCTCTAGATCTTAGATGACAAAACGATTATACCGCTGAATCGCTCAAGGAATTCAGCAACGTGTACTTAATTTTTCAGATACGTGAGTCTGCACGTTTTTCGAGGCATCATGCCAAAGCAGAATCAACTAGATGCGACGAAAGTCACATATAATAAGTACTCATGTTCCATAAGTGGTATGAGTAGAGAAATGATGAAAATGAACGGCCGAGATAGTGCCAAATATCAATTCTGGTAAAAGAGGGACATAAAGGTCATTTTTGAATAATAATGAGGGCGTCAAATTAGCAAATAGTGCTTCTTCTCCTTATATGTTCGGCAAAAAACATGGAACCGTATGGGGAGATGCGTAGCTTCGCTGAGAGTTTTTTTAGAGAGCAGAGGCGCTTCTCTCTAGAATATTTGGAGATCCGACCGTTTACATTCGGAAGGTAGAAGGAAAACGCTCTACACGGAGCAAAGCACGCGTGATTCCAACTCGTGAGTTTTTGACAACTCAAGAGTGTAGGATTAACTCCCTACTATTTTTCCCATTTAATGTTTCTTACCATGTTTGTCATCAGCCTCAACGTTATCTGCCCCAAAGCTTCGGGACCGAATTAATGATTATGAATCACAGAGCGCACCAGAACTTATGGGGCTGCTTTGGTTCTTAATAAAGCTACAGCGTTTTAAATCATGATTGACGGATTAGGCCTAAATTACCGGGAAATGCGTGGGTCTGTTCAGAACCGCATTTTATTAGTTGCTGGAACAAAGAAACCAGGTTTACCGCTCTTAGGAATATGATACAAAATGTATTTTCGTGGAAAATTTTGTGGTTGCTGGCAATTTTAATCGAATTGCTACGAAGTTTTGAACATTAGCCCAAGTGAGTTAATTTTTTGGTGTTCAAATGATAACAGCATAAATATGTTTGATTTGACTTATAAAGAGTATTCACATATATTTATTGTGATTAGACTGCATTGAACTGCATACATGTATCTATATGCACTGAACACTCTAGATTATAGGAGTGAGCAATATTATGAGTCTTGAGAAAAGGTTCCAGGTCGCCTAAAACTAGAAATGATCTATAGCAAATCTATACTTAAAATATCAATCGTCTGGAGACTACCCAATTGATACACATCTAGGTAGTCCACATATAAAATATCAATCGCTTCCGAGACGGCCCAATTGATGGCATGTCCCAGAGGGTAGTCCATCAAATAATATCTGAGATGTCCACAACTTATAAGATTTTAGAAATGCACAATTTATACGAGGTCAAGAGTAGAATATGAAGACTCTGAACTGAAAGGACAAGTGTAGACATTCAAGTAGATCATGCATTAATGAATGTGTTTAAATTGAACATTGCAACACTTAGGTGGTGAGTAGCCCACTTAAGGCTTATTCTTCCTAATGAAATAATACCACCCCATCGGGACCCTTTTACAAAGACAGTGAAATGCGCGGCAGCATCGTCGTCTGGTGGTCAGATAATATGTCGGGTTGTGGCTTTGATGGCTACATGTATTAGAACTTTTAAGTTTAATGTATGTATCAGATAAGCCGCAAATACATTAACTCTTAACTCATCGGGTTCATAGCTCGATCACAGTCGGGTATGTATGTAGCTGAAAGTAATCGCTTAAGGGTCCAAGTGGCCTACGGATATATGACGCTTATATTGACCGCTGGGACGGCAGAGTGTGCATCAGATTTGGGTGAGCCTCCGTACAAAGGAGACTCGCCGATTTTTTAAAGGCGCCAAGAACTGACATCCACTGTATTCGCTGTCGACGGTAGTCAACTAATCCCTGGGTTGGGCGCCACATAGACATCTGAGTTGAACGTAATTGCTTGGATGATTGTCACGCATATGTGCGCTTAGGTGGGGAGTAACCCACGAGAAACATCACCATCGGGCTTTGCTCACCTTCGTCAAGATCACTATTTTAGGTACGTGGAGTGTAATAAGAGGACAACGCCACTAGAGGCCTTAGATTAAAGAGTCGGATTGTATTAATATTTTATATTTTGTTTAACATGCATAAAATTGCAATCTTATTATATGTTTGAATTAAGAGGATTTAATTTCGAACTATCAGGACTAGTTGATGTATTTTGCGGGTATTGATGTAGGGGCCCGCGGCCATTATTCACTCGCATGCCACCCACTGGCCATCATAATTATCGGACAAGTTTTGTACTTGGGTGAGCCCCCGCATAAAAAGGAGACTCGCCGATTTTCATGAGTGGTGTCGTTACTCGACATCCACGATTATTCTGAGGTTGAATCAAGGTCAATGGACCTCCTGGTTTTGGGTCACATTGCGCCGTATCAGCCTGGCTTTATAAACACTAGAGCGAGTCACAAGTTAGGCATAATGATTACCAGATCGATAGAGTACTGGTTAGATCAATGATTCGTGCACTTGATGATTGATGCTTGATGAAATAAGTTGTATGATGTGTATTATGTGCTCAGATGTTTACAAATAGTATATAGAAACAAAACCTTAGAGGTTGAGAAATTTGGGCAACAGTCCCCAAAAATGAATGAAAAAAAGATGATGTGAAGAAAATTTTTTCTTTCTATACTTTACTTGTAAACCTAGGGACGTGATAAATAAATTTTAGAAGAATTATTGGTTTATCGGAAATATATATATATATATATATATATATATATATATGATATATATATATATGTGATATTTTTTTTTTTTTTTTTTATTATTTTTTTTTTTTGGGTGGTTTTCAAGACGGAATGAAAAACCGCCAGATAGCCGCTGGATCGGCTATCACATTGAGTCAATGAATATTAATGGATTGTATCGTGATTATTATCGGGAGGTCGAAGTTCGCAATGACGGCCACAATACCGCCAGCCACACCCACGCATAATTCACTATGGCAAAGCACAAATACGCTGGGCGAGGCCGGATGTTACGCCGCAGCCGCGCACCCGGCCCGGTTGGGGCGAGGTCGCGATACAAAGTATCAGACGTGACAGAGCGAGGGCCCGACCGCCGGGTCAGGTTACCATACGCGCGTCTGCACGGCGATAGGCAGCGGTCCGTTAGCGGAAGCGGTCGGCGATACAAATGATTGTATCGCGGACGTGAGGTGCAGGTTGGTTGTCGCGCCGCTGATGACACCCGACTTCAAGACGGTACAGCTGCGGCCGCGCACGGCGCGACAAAGAACGCGCACGCGCCAAGAACACAACGTACTACAGATATTTAACGAACCGCGGCATGCCGGCATTGGCTCGCACACGCAAGACTCGTGATGCCACGATACGGCCACCGGAGCCACAGCGCGCTCAGCGTAGCCGGGCCAGGTGTACCGTTGCACCTAACCCACGACCAGCGGCACGCGCCTCTATCGTCGTTTTCTGGACGACTGCTCGCGAACATTATTCATGGTACACCTGTCACTATGTTTTTCAAAGAAATATTTTTAAAATAAAATAAATTTTTAAACAGCCTTTCTTAAAATAAAATTTTGTTGCATATGGTTTAATATATTTAATTAGCCGACACTATTATGCATGGACATAGTGTATGAAATGTTTTCGTGTGTGAATAGTGTCTCGTGCCAGGTTTACGCCTGAGATCATTAATTAATCGCCATCGGCATGTGATGGCTGGCTTATGGCTACGACGAGAGTGGCGCCTGACAAAGCAGCTGCGATCACCATGGTTCACCAACATGCTTTGTCGAGGCCGTAGATCAGCGCGCTGTCGCTATCGTATGCCAGTTGCGGCCAGGAGGTCCGAGTAATCCCCGCAGGTTTAAAGGTCACAATCCTCCAACATTCACAGCGGGCGAGATCCACAGGGCGCAATCGGCTGGTTCACACGAGGTCTGAAGGTGTTGTGAGGCGCGAGATTACCTCCGATTACGAGATCAGATTAGACTAGTCGCTCCGTACCTGTGGTGGTGAGGCCCAAATGTAAAACCCCAACCTTATCAATGTTATAATGGTAGTTGTTGAACCGATTGTAGTCCAATGATAAAGCGGTGGTGATTTAATTTAGAATTCCACGCCATAGTGGTATATGAAGTAATTTTTCAAAATTTTCAACGATGCCCTGGCGAATAGTAATTTTTCTTATTATATCCCGGATGGAGGAGATGCGTAGAATTTTTAAAAAATTTCAGCCTCTATGACTTTGAACTGATATTAGAAGAGAATCGGGAGATTTAAGAATAGTGATTTCCTGACCAAATTTGAGCCCGTGATCGAATTTTTGGAAATCGGGGCTGAAAATACGAATGTCCGTAATTAACAGAGTCGAACTAAACTGAACGGAGGAAACGGAGTCCGCTTGGATATTTCAAAGATCTTAACTAATTCTGGATGGTTGTATCACGCCACTGTCCAATTTTCGATTTTCAATGATTTTAAACTCACTTCGCACTTTGTGAGCTCGAATCCACCTGCGGAAGGATTTAATTGTAATATTTCATGGTCAGTTTTGAAGTTTAGACGACCATAGAATATTTTTGACGTTTAACCTGTGATAAAAGCAAAAGATAAGGCGAACCGAGTAAAATCTGATATAAGTGAGATATTTTCTTATGAGAGCCAATCAAAACCTTTCTTAATGACTAAATTATGATTTAAATAATGGATTAGTGGATTTGTGACTCATAAGAATGGACCAATGACAAGGTGACGGTGTGTCACTTATTCAACAACATTTTTGGCCTCAAAGGCACTTATAAAAGTGTAGGTTAAAAATCTAAAAATTCAAGAAGTGACTTCTCCAACAAGAGGAGAGCTTGGACGGCCAAGGTGGAGCAAGGTGGGAGATTTGATTTTTCTTCTCCTTCAAGCTCTCCAAGTGATCTCCAAGTGGTATCAAGGGAGAGAAGCCAAAGAAAACCAAGAACAAGTAAGTTTCTAATAGTGGGAAAGTTGGATTTTAATGTTTTTCATGCCTAATGCTTTGATTTTCATATGATGTTAGAACGTGTATTTAATTTAATCATGATGATTTTGATATAAGTTGAGAAAGAAATAGATTAGGCTAATGGAAAAGAAAAGTGAGGATGGTTAGGGTTTGATAGGGAGTACTGCATATATGCTGAAATTGGTTAGGGATTAGTGAAATGAGGTATAAGGCAAATAGAATGGCGATTAGAACAATAAATAAAGAACAAAATTGAATACGGTTTGTGTTATTTCGCCAAAGGAAACAGAGGCAAAAGGGTATTTGGTCATTTCTTTGTCAGTATTTTAAGTGTCGTTTCAATGGGACAAAGTGAATGATGTGGTTGGTGAAAATGAATGTAATAAGGATTAAAATGGAAGTTATGGTTAATGTTTAGTCGTGGTTTTTTCTGAAAAAGTAAAAGATCATCATGGAACTGAATTTACACTTAAAGTCAACGGGATTGAGCTGGTGAACGCAGGTAAAATGATGCCTTGAAACGGAGTTTTAAAAGTGAACGTTTTAATGTTAAACTGAAAAGTTTAATTTAAAATGTAAATTGTTTAATGGTGTTAGTTATTTGTCAATATAGATATATATATAGATAAGAAAATCATATATGTATGCATGTGTTAAGGTAATAAGTGAAAGTTTTAAAATTTTGCAAAGAATGCATATACATACTGCGATATATGCATTTCAAATGATAAAGTAAAGGATTTAAATGAATATAAATGGTTTGAATAAATGCTTTACCACGGTTATCTGAACTGGTGGTGAATCATGATGTTCGATATCACCAGGTACCAACAAGAATTTTAGAGGAATAGTTATAGGTTTTAATAACAGAGGGGAGGGAATAGATTTTGAATAAATATCCTTACACTGATATGTGAATATGATCGACTGAACTCCTATGTAAGGTGTGAGTTTCACGTAGGTTATGACTGATCAGGATCCCCCATCACAAGTGATCTGGAACTATGTGTTTACTCCCCTGGTTCCATTAAAAGAAAGTTTGTTACAAATTACTACACTGTATAAGTATTTATTACTTTGATATATATTAAAAATGTTGTCTTAATGAAAATGTACACTCACTGAGCTCCTTTAGCTCACTCTTTTCCGTATGTTTCAAAAACATTTTCAGACTCAGACAAAAAGGGGCCAGAGAGTAATTCTTCTCATGCTAGAAGGAGTCGCGGCCATCGAGGAGACGACACATGTGACTGTATTGTATATATAATTTTGCATATTGTATATGTTGAATATTTTGTCATGTATATATGTGTATACAATTTGAAAATAACTAATAGCCATCCCTAATGACTTAGTAATGAGCGTTTATTAAGTCCGGCTGTATCTAACATTTTTTGAGAACCGTGCATGGAATTGAAGAAGTTTTTTGAATGTTTGACATTAGCAATAAATGTGGTATGTATATATTTGCTGACGGGTCAGGTTAATTTGGTCAGGACGAGGAGTCCTAAACTAAGTCAGTGTTTTTGTAAATTTGGGAGTCCTAAAAACAAGAGGAAACTTCGCCATTTTTGAAAACTTAAGGTTTGAAAAAGAAAGAAAAGAAAAGAATTTTTTTTTTTGTCACTTCGCTTCCCATTATTTTCAAACATATGCTATGATCGAAAGGGTTCGCTCCATGGATTTTATCTGATTGTTTTCGGCGAAAAGTTTCATATCCGCCTGAGTACGGCGAGGTCCTCGCCCAGCGAGGTTAACTGGCTCGGATATCGCCCCGCGTGAACGGGGCAAAGAATTTGTATCTGCAGGCAATAACACGGCGTGTTCCAGCGGTTATTTTCATGGTAGCATTTCGGATATCGCTTCGCCACGCCACGTCAGGAGTTCCTGCAGATGAAGGCGGCCACGACCGTGATAGACGCGGCTAGATTCGTTTGCCAGCCCGCTCATACTGCCGTACAACCGCCAAAGTCGAGATTTGAGACCGGCTGAAGCCGTCATCGTGCATAGCAGACTTCACCTACAGAGCAGTGGACTCACGGCGACAGCCCAACGCTAGAGAGAGAGATCGGTGATGCTCGGCTACCTGGATGCGGCGTTGGAGGCAAGAGCAAGGAGAGCTACTCCAAGCTCGGAAAGAAGTAGAGGCTTCTGGCCTACTTGGTCTACGCGCCTTATCCCGGCAGACGATCAGGGCTTCACACAAAGCAGCAGAGTGGTGCTACCATTTCGGGGCCAGGCCTGAACATGAGGAGGATTGCCCTAGAGACAGGATCCCAGGTTTGGACAAGGCAGCCCCAGCTAGCGTAGGACAGATAGGATACAAAGATATCTCTCCATATCCTGATAGCTAGATATGGCTGGCTGGGCCTCAGACATGGCACCTCCCCGTTACACAAAAAGTAGCTGAGAGCTGTGACTATAGACCGAGGCAGAGGACTTAGGCCCACATGCAAGACGCCAGGCATGCGGGCGTGTCTACTCTATCACACTGAATTGCATATTTCACTTTGACAATATATTGTGGTACGCACATTCGCCATGGGTAAGAGTGTGTTCGACTGGTAAGCCAGATTCATTTATCACCATCACAGATATAACAGAGGTTGAGGCCTTGGAGGTTCTTTGTATGTGAGTTCTCCCCTAGGATTGTGGCTAGTATCAGATGATGGTGTCAGGTCAAGAAGTTGGATCTCGTGGACTCACTGCTACCGACTGAGACTGCGGATACGTTTAGTTCAATTTATCTCGGGATGGATTAGCCGACAAATTATAGAGTCGCGACGACAGAGCATAGGAGGGTTACTCGCCTACAAGCAGTATCGCATACTGTGTTGTATTTCAAGGGGACAAGATGATATTTCAGCCTGCACGCATGTACGAGTTCAGAGTCAGGATAGTTCAAGGGTTGGCTAGCAAGCCTACCCTAGAGACAAGGGCAGATCGGACTTAGATCTACCTCGAGTAATCATGAAAAGAGATGTCGGGATGAGCTACTCTGGATTGCTCCAGAAGCTATAGACTTCACATCGTTGGCACCTGGCACTTCAACCATTTTATGATTCCACATGATGACACCACTGAAAGACAGAACTCGTGAAATCCAAATTGGTTGCAGCCATCAATTAAAACATTAGATCCAGCACTTCACCATGGGGCGCTTCCGTTCTATTTGAGAAGAAGAAGGACAAGACCTTCGAATCAGGCATTTATCATGCGCACATGGACAGTTGCCATCACAATCTGCATCGGCTACTGAGATCAATACTCGCTTTGATCGCTAAGAGGAGCGCTGAGCCTATTCCAAGATAGACTAAATTGCTACCACCTGGGGCTAAGGGTTAGAGGTAGATTTATTATCCCTAAGACAACGTCAGACGCTGCTATGGGCACTTGAGTTTACTGCATGCCCTTTGATTTGACGAACAAAAAGAAGGTATCTTATAATTCTCATGCATAGGTATTCAACCCTATTTGGATTCAGTTGTCATAGTCTTCGGATGACATCTGGATCTATTCTCGCGTAGTGGGAGCATGAGTATCACTTGAGGATCATTTCCAGCTTGCCGAGAGATCATCGCCAAATGCCAAGTTCAAGAAGGCGCGAAGCTTTCACGTTGCCATCGAGGTGAGATTTTTCGACACGAGGTTAACATCGGCAAACGCAGATTCCAGCGGCTTGTAGGTCGTGACAGCTGGGAGAGGCCGACGCCTTAAGATACGTATTTCTTGGGATTACCGGGTACCATAGAGATTCATCGAGGATTTCTTCCGATTAGTAGCACCTATGACGAGATTGACCCTAAGGAGGTCAAGTTTGATTGGGATAATCGATGGAGTGAGGCATTCCAAGAGTTGAAGAGAGACTTACCTAGTCCAATCTTGATAGTCCTGCATGTGGGATAGGGGTGGCACAGGCCGTGATGCCTGGTGCTCTGACCGATGTGTTTTTGATGTAATCGAGGGTAGTAGCTGCGATTCGCATTGAAGAATCATGAGCAGAATTACCCCACACACGACATGGAGTTGGTGGTCGTAGTCTTCGCCTTAAAGATTTGGCGCCACTACTTATATGGTGAGGAGTTCGAGATGTACTAAGACCACAAAAGTCCTAAGATTAATAGCTTGACCTAACATGCAGGCAACTAATGATGGAGTTCCTGGGAGGGATTGAGGACTTCACTTTCAGACACACCCCGTAAGGCAAATGTGGTGGCTAATGCACTCAGCCGAAAAATCACCGGAGCATTAAGGCATAGCTTTCCGTGAGGTGATGCTCGAGACTCGTGGAAGGTTCAGCTACGCACTACCATCGCCGGGCACGCTGGGGGTTTAGTAGCTATACCGCCTTTTGAGCAAAGATCGGTCCCGCAGCGTGACGCCAAGAGAAACCATTAGAGACCGGTACAATATGTACAGTGACGAGGGCTAGATCGTCTAATGATGGTAGTCTTCGTATAGAGGACAGTAGTGGTTCCTGGCTGACCGATTTCCAGAGAGGATTCAAGAGTTTAATCGCTTCGGATGAGAATTTTTCATCCAGTGGTACGAAGATGTACTCAGATCTTCATCGCCAAGATTATCGGGTGTCACACCTCGAAATATGCTGGGGCTAGCCTCTGCCGGCCTGAGGTATATTAAAAGCTAAATGGAATTTTTTGAAATAAAACAAGAGACTCTAAATTAATAATAAAGCCATGAAGTGGTCTTTTACCACTTGGAGGACATAAAGACATAAAAACAATAAGTTTTGCGCAAATATGAAATTTGAGAAAAAGAAGTTAAAAATGCAAAGGCCAAACATGGCCTTAACTCAAAAGATTAGAGAGAAGCGACTGGTCTCTCATTTTATTAATAAAAACAAAGAAGGATCCAATAGTCATAAAGTTAAAAGTTGATAGGCTAAATTAGAACAGGTCTAACTTGATTTGTAAAAAAGAGAGGAATCAAGGACTAAAGTGAAATAATGAAAACTTAATCCAAAAAAATGGTTTTTTGGGAGCCAAACATGGCCTAAGGAGAGATATTTGGTTTAAGACCAAAATTTGGTCTCATTTGGGGGAGAACAAACCATAAAGAAGAGAAGAGAAGGGGAGAAGAAGAAGAAGAGGAAGAGGAAGAGAAGAGAAGAAGCAAAGAAAAGCAAAAAGGTATGGAACTTTGTATAGATTTGTATGGATACATGTTTGTGGGTTGTGGGTTGTGAGAAACCTAACCCTAAATGAATTCTTGTATGGAAATCATCACAAATCCCTTTGATCTCTCTAGGGTTTTGTTAGAATTTCATCATAACTTGATTTTTGAAATTAGAGTTGGTAAAACCCCATATGGAACAAGATAGTATGGAATCTCACTGAAAGATTCATGGTTGTTTTGCAGCTGATTTTGAGTTAGGTTTAGAAAAACCCTAACTAATCCTTTGTGTTTGGGTCAGAGGTTATGACCCATAATAGAATGGTTTGGGAGAAATTCATGGAAAGTTTTTAAAGAAAGATATGTAATGAAAGATGAATTGAGTAAAATTAGATTACAAAGGATATCTTGAGCGGTTTTGGTGGCAGTAGAGTATTGAGTTGATTTGTGTAAATCTATGGAAATGGATGAAACCACTAAGTAAATTCAAGGGGCTATACTGGTACAGGTTAGAGCTGTACCGGTACAGGTAGTGTTCTATTTTTCTGTTTTGACCAGTGTTCGTATTTAGGCCATAACTTGCTCATTGCTGATACGATTTGAGTGATTCAAGCCGTTGGGGCATACTTCAAGGCTAACTAACCATCTTGAAATAGGTACTTTCACCCTGATTATATGTGGCAATAAAAAATTCACTAAAGTGGGGCTATGTTCAAGCCAAATTTCTCGGTTCTCGTTTTGAACATAGAGTAAATTCCGGTTGTTTAGACATGTTGAGTTTCAGTGATCCGACGGTGATTCAGCTGGGAGAAGAAACTTTAGCACCCAGATTAAAAGTAGTACAAAAGAATCACACAAATATGAAGATAAGATCCCGTAAAAAATGATAAAAGATTTAATAAGTGCCGCTGCTGCTTACTAGTGTCAGAAGCTGTTGATTTGTCACGACTTTAAAATCCCGGTAAGATAACTCCTCCGTTAGGACTCCATTATGGGTATTATTGGACTCTATGGAAATCTCATTGAGTCTAGAATCTAACCATATTCTATTTGATGGCATTTGGTGCCCATATCTTGTCTAAAAATTGAATTGTTGTACCAAGTGTACAAATCGCTTGGCTAAAGTTAATTGGAATACATGGTAAGAAAGGATGTAGATATAAACAAGAAATGCAAATATTTATAGATGTTCATGAAACATGAATGTGATATGGAAAATGAAAATGAATTGAAACATGAATAAGAACATGAAAGGAAATTTGTCATGAACAAATAATGTGGTTAAGTTATATATGATTATTATCACATATAACAAGAAAAAGATAACAAATGATAGGAAATATGTGAATGAGTATATGAATGAGTATACGTGAATGAGAGGCGAATGAGCACATGAATGAGTATATGAATGAGTATATGAATGAGTATATTATGAATGGAGTATATGAAATGAGCACATGAATGAGTATATGAATGAGAGTACATGAATGAATATGAATGAGTATATGGAATGAGTATATGAAATGAGCACATGAATAAGTATATGAATGAGTATATGAAATGAGCAAGATTGAGTATATAGAATGAGTATACGTGGAATGAATATGTGAATGAAAGTATACATGAATGAGTATATGAATGAGCATACGCGGAATGAATATGTGAATGAGTATACATGAATGAGTATGAAATGAGCAACATGAATGGAAGAGCAGAAAATGAGAAGGTGAACAGTAAACGAAACAGTACGTGGATGAGCAGGTGAAATAAGTACATAGATTGAATATATCTTTGAAAATATAATAATGGAAGAATATGAATGAAACGTGATATTGAAACCGGTCGAATGTGAATCGATGATAAGGACGGGATTCATCAAACTAACTGGCCATAAATGTGAATATCGAAAGTGAAAAATGGAATTGAAATGTGATATTTGAAAACCGAATGAATGTGAGTGACAATAAAGATAGATTCATTAAACGGAACTGGCCATAAATGTGAATTGCTGATATATCGAATAAAATCGCCTAATCTGAGCGTACCAAACGACATCCGTCACTAAGGCACCCCGAAATTGTCCAATGTCCCACTTAAGGAGCACCAATCGTGCATCCATGATAAAAGGGCGAAAAATGTTCTACTGGCGATGAACACCGACATCCGCTGGCGATGGCGAGAGATGAATCGATACCATGGCGTCGGTGCACCAAACGACATCCGTCATGATGGGAGACCAATATGTAATACCACATGTTCGGTGCACCAAATAGCATCCGCCGCGTATAGGAGACCGGTCAAGCGAGGTCGCCATGCCTGGGGTGCACTAAATAAAGATTCGGCCATGATGTGAGACCAATAATTGATACCACATGTCTGGGTGCACCAAACAAAGATCCATCATGATGGAGACCGACCAGTGCACATTACCTTAATGATAATAAGGGCGATTCATTAAACAGAATCATGAGCGTGGAATTGAATAGTCAGCGAAATAACCAACGCTGACGGAAAGTGTAAATGAGATTTTTATGTATATGCTTAAATCTCAATAATCATAATAAATTCAGATATCAGGATATGATAAATGATGTGTAAAAAGAAAGCATGCGAAAATGAATAGCATGAGTATATGTGGATATAAAGACATTATTTGTAAATGCATTTTGTTAATTGTAAATGTTTATAGGCTTGCCCATAATGAAGTGCTTCCTCGTAATTAAAAAGTCTAAAATGGAATAACACAAACAACATGTTTTGAGAAGATAATTGGAAAGTCGCCCAGTAAACCAGTTCTGATTGGATCCGGCCAACCAAGTCGAGTCGTGATCTGGTCGTGACACTTTGAAAACGTAGAATTTAATAAAACCAAACGTATCGTTTTGAGAAGATAATTGAAAATTGCTCGAGTAAACCTGCTCCTATTGATCCGCCAACTGGGTCGAGTCGGGGATTCAGGTCGCGACACTTTTGAAAACTAAAATTTAATAAAATGATAACTAAATGGACGAAACGGTGTATCGCCTAATTTGACCCCGTATGTATTCGATACGACTTTGATAGTTCCGATTCACAATGTGATGTATAGTTTGTTTAATATGATCTGACATGTCATACATGTAGAAGATATGAATTGAAACTTGTAAAAGACATGACACATGGAAGTGATACGACCGTGATAATGATATGGAACCTGAAAAGGATAAAAACCTACATGTGTAATATGATTTAGAAGTCACATACAATTAGGCTTCGCTATATTCATATGAAAAATAAAAAGATTGTGACGACGACATGTTGTTATTGGTCGTTATCATTTATATGTTCACTAAGCGTAAATCTTAGGCACGAAAGTGTTCAATCCGGTAGGTATTAAAGAGGAGATAAAGAGGATGTGGATATCCGCATCAAAGAAGATTTCCGCCATTCAGATAGGAGCTCACCAAAGACGCTTTCCGCGATCTCCGATGTTCAGATACATATATGTATATGGTTTATAAGTATGAATTTAGTATATGTCGTGATTTTGATGACACCACCCTGGTAGTTCTTTTGCATATGTAAATGACGGCGGTTATTAAAATCGTTTCAGATACCATGTGTGCCCAACAAAAATAAAGAGGTAAAGAGTCCCAGATACGTCTCGCACTCAAACCGTTCGATCCGCCAATTGCCGAACTCGAACGGCATGACAACTGTGAGCGGATGAAGATACACGTAGGGACTTCTCAGGCGATTTACGTCTCAATGCATCAACAGTTGTTGAGCACCGGCTGGGCAGAGGGTTTACGCCATCAGGTGGCTGAAAGAAGTGGGAGTACGTCACGATGGAATTTAGACCACTTTCCACTGACAGATTCACAAGGACACGATGCAAAGATGGGTGATATGCGGACCGAATCAGCGAAGTCGGCACATTTTCTAGCTGATTCGCGCTACAGTAAGGTGATCCTAATCACCTAAATTTGTATCCTGCTCCTATCAGCCGTGGGTCAAGCTACTTCATGCCAGATAGTGGGTCTGTGGCTCGAACACATGGATGGGTTCGCATAAATGACGGCTAAGTAAAAATGGTGAATTTGGTTTGATTTAATAAAACAGAGTTTGATGGTTGGCAACCGAAATTTAAATAAAATAAAATGTAAAATAGAATCTTTGAAGTGTTAGGCTATGCTGGATTCCTAGTAACCGAGGGTTCCTGTGGTCTTTTCTCGCACGGGGAGGATGACATATAGTCATTTCGAACCGGATCTTCATTTAGCTTTAAAACCCAACTCAAATATTTATCCTCGAAAAATGGCATTTACTACAAAAGAAGGGTCACCACAAGGAAGAACAATTTTCCCCGATCACTTTGCAATGATTACTGTAGGTGTGGTCTGATCACCCTGGATATAGCAATAAGCATCCACCGAACCCTAAAAAGATTACCAAATAAAGGTTGGTCCAAGGTGAATCTAGGATTTAAAACTCAGAGTTCAAAGGAAACACAACCGCCAAAGGTATTAACCTGTGGAAACAAAGGAACCTCTAGCGTACTTCCGATCCTACTCCCCAACAACTTCTTCTACTTCGCGGAGGAAGGGTTTAGCATCGATCCTCCAGTTGCCATCCTTTGGAGGGTGTTTGGGCAAACCGAGAAAATAGAAAAATAAAGGGGAAGAAATGGGCAAATAGGAAAACAGAGTCAAAAAGCTCTAAAATTTATCAGATGTTTGATCGATAGCTTACAAACTCGACTCTACTTATATACAGCAGAGCAAGGAAATTACAAAACAAACCAAACATAAGGTTATAAGGTAGAAAGGAGAAAAACCAAAACGGAGTCGTTTGAACACAAAAACAGGAAGCGCGTAAATTTTCATATAACGCGATTTTCGCTATCATATAGTATTCCGCTTATGATAGCGAAATTCGCTTATCATAGCGAATAATCAGGCATAATGAAAATTAAATTTTCGCTATGCACATTAATTTTCGCTTATGATAATAAAAATTCCAAAGATAGCAAATTTAAAATTCTTTTCAGCACTGTTCCTCCCTAGCCACTGTTCCATCATCCCGCTCATCTTCTTCTATTTTCGCCTTCTTTCCGCCTGGTCACCGATCTATGATGTTGAGTTTGACCTCAATTTTCATCGCTTGGATCGACCAACAATGTTGTAACACAGTCGCAAAAACTACAAAATTTGCCACAAAATGCGATCAGTAGAATAGTAGGGACCTTAATGTAAACTGGGTTAATTAAACAATTAGTACACAAATGTGCTCAAAACCAGTTAAAATAGGTTAAAATAGCACTTTACTAATCACTGGGGCCATAAGGGATGACCTTCACACATTGAGAGATTTATGCCTGCCAGGCATTTGAGAGATAGTCCTGCCACATGCCGGAGTACCGCATCCATAGTGCTCTGACAGGACCCTGTGTTTACTTCGCGCACTTTTGAAAGATGCATATATATGAGTTTCCAAAAGGATATGGACACACGGCTGACTGATTAGTGCATAAAAAGTGCTATTTTGAGCCCTATTCAAGATAGGTTTTGAGTGCTTTTTACGCACTAATCATATGAATTAGACCAATTGTCATGTGCTTGTCCTCTTAGTGCTTTTGATTTATTTTCAGATTAAGCCATAGTTTTCGGTGTCTGAGAACATCAATCAACGAGCTGGCTCCTATTGATGTTGAAGTGGGATGACATTTCATGGCGGGTTGGAGAATTGAAGGCAAAGTGATGAATAAAAAGGGTGCGTAGCGATGCAAGAGCAAAACGAGGAGCAGAGAAAACCAGGCAAATTCTTCGCAGATCATAAAACCTCAAGAATTCATAGCTTAAAATTTACATCCCAGCTTTAAATTTAGTTTACAAATTCGCATCGCTCCTAGCGAAATCTACCCTTATCTCAATAGATTTTCGTTATGCTAGCGAAATTTCGCCATGCTTACAAATTCAGCCGTGATACGTAATTGTGCCACCTGTTGTGTTTTTGATTCTAAACGACCACGTTTTGATAAATTACCATTTTGTCCCTATTGTAATTTCATATTTTAGGTAATTTTGTCATTCACACCATGGGGTTGGCTATATAAGCCCCCTCAACTTTGTAACCCTAAGCAACTTTTTCATTAATATAGTTTCCTCGCAAATTTTTCATTTTAGGTGGGTTTATTTGCTTCCTCTTCTCCTCTTTCTTTTCATTTTCTACAAGCAAACACACCTCCCTTGAGGATGACAACTCAAGGGATGCCGCTAAGCCTCATACTCTTGAAGAGAGGGTTACTAGCTTGGCTTTGGGCCGCAAGTTGTCCTCATGCTTTGAATGTTACTGTGTAATGCATTTATGGTTCCCAACTTTCCAATCTAGTTTAATGTCATTTAATGTCTTTCCTTCGTAAATACTTGCCATGCTTTAGGTTCAAATAGATTCTTGCACAATAGATGCACCGATATCCTTTTAGATGTCATTTACGAGCTATTGAAAAGAGGGCAAAAGGGCTAGGGTTTTAAACTGAATGGGACTTTGAATGCATAATATTTGGTTTAACCAAATAGGAGTGTCTTGTGGTTAGGTTTTATAGCTTAAACAAAGATCCGGTTTTGGTTGAATTGTGTAGAAGTTTTGTCATTTGCCCTAATGCGAGGAAATAACTCGAGAGGACAATTTAATAGCCCTATATGTTATCAAGCTAGTGACCCAAGCCTTCAAGGTTACCATTTCACTTTCATTTAAGTTATTACGCTAACTGAACAAACCACCTCCACTGTTTTTAACCAAATCCAAAAATCCAAACAAATAGTCTCACCATTTTCCAACACTGATGCGAATCATTCGTGGGATGAAAACCCATCCCCGTGTTCGACGCTAGACCGCTATGCTGCAAAGAGTTTGACTACCAGAGGCAGAAACAGTGTTTCAAATTTTGTTGATTCTCGATCACCCTACCGCGGCGTGAATCAAATGGCGCCGCTGGCCGATGGTGCCAAACTAATGCATGATGAGTTGATGTGTACTTGCAATCCACATTACAAGCGTAGGTGACCTTTAAACCCTTTTGAATTTCATTTGCCGTGAATCGCAGTGTTTTCACTACTCGCGCTATCGCATGCTTTTTAGTTTTTACTGATTTTTTGTTTTAAATAACACCGACCTTTTCGCAAGCTTCGTTTTGCGTTCTCGTTGTGCTTAATTTTGTGTAATAGGTGTTTATGCACCACTGGGATAGAGACACTCGTAGATTGCAAAGAATCAGCACACCGCTGAGTAAGGTTGTGAAGTCAGTGTAGCCACAAAGGATCAAATGACCCCAATTCGAAGAACAAAGAAAGTCAAGATGGTACCCCGTGAATCCAACAAGATATAGATCAATGAGGGATCACATACACTCCTAGAGTTAGTGCTCCTTCCCCGCATCATACCTCCTCGCTTAAGATGTAGCAAAGGAGACCCTACTTGGTGCTCCCTACTCCCCACATTTCATGGTATGGAAATGAAACCCATACACCACAGGCGATTTTGAGGAAGTATGCAGACCTTTAAGGAGGGCAATGGTCAAGGCGGATTTATCAAGCCGGCATTTACTGAGACCAAAGACAAAGCCAAGATTTGGCTTAACTCATTGAGACCCGTAATCGGTCGGGTAGAGTCATAAAGGTAATTTTTAAAGAAATTCTTTAGTGCTCACAAGACCAATAATTTGAAGAGGCAAATCTACACCTTTTCAGCCCTCGACAATGAGAGGTTATACCAATGCTGGGAGAGATTCATGGAGACCATCAGCGCTTTCTGTCCACACTAAGGGTTTCGATACTGGATGCTTGTAAACCACTTCTATGGTGGCATGTCTCCAGCCATGAAGCGCCTTGGAAACAATGAGGAGACTTTCCGGCGCTAATCCGTACAAAGCCATGATTTCTGAAATTATGTGGTTGAAACTCCAAGGGTTATTGAGCCAAACCCAAGGGAGGTGGAGAAATGAGGCCCTCAAATTACCTTGGGAGGAATTTATGCACTTTCGTAGGACATGGAAATGAAAAAGAATATCAACCCTGTTTAGAAGGTGAGGAGCTAGAAGGAAAACGGCCCGTACGAAGTGCGTGTAATAATCAAAATCCTCGCGACAGCTAATCCATGCATCAATTTCAACCCATCGCCCACCCGGAAGAGCATTGTCCAATGGCCCCTTCAGTGAAGGATTTGATGTCAGAATATGCAAATGTCGTAGGTCAATACAAGCCACAACCTAATGCCCCATACGGTAATACCTACAATTCCAATGGGAGGAATCACCCTAACCTCTTATGGAAACCCAATCCTCTTGCCTATGTGCCCCCTGGTGCCAAACCACAGTTTTGTTCCTCATCTCAACCACAGCCACCACCATTTTCTCCCTGAACAAGCCATCTTAACTGAGCAAGGTGGTAGGCAATTTTGTTGAGGAGCAAAAGGGGATCAATCTACAATCGACAAAGGATCGACACTTTGTAAAGCAATAATCGAACAAAAGAATGGAGCGGGCTTGAGAGCAATCTTAATCAGAAAATTAACAACATGCAATGAGCCCATTCACAAAGATCAACAATTTGTCGAGATGATATAGAGGAAGGTTTCCTTCCCAAACATTGCCAACCAAAAAGGGGTCCATGAGGCAGTTCACCCAACAACTGTGTGGATGGATTTAAGTGAAAGCTACAAATCCCAGTGAGTGGAAGAGAACAGATCAACCAGCGCCCATGATTTCCTCGAGAAACATGCGCGGAAGAAAAGCAGTTTGAGCCCGAGAGGGTAATCACTGAAGATGCAAGAAGAAACAATGCCCCTCCATTTCCCAAGACCAGAGGCAAGAAAATCTCAAACCAAGCCGAATTTAG